>JXSR01S037869.1:14599-32740 GCA_000969725.1 Ophiothrix spiculata
TTTCAGTATAACATGCCCAAAATGGTCTATTTTTCACTCCATCAGCTCATACTCAAGCTATATTTTTTTCGTAATTGTAACAAAACAGCTTTAAAAATCTATGCGGTTTTTTTTTTCGCGCATGACAAAAATCATAGTAATAAAGCGCTGAAATTGCAACATTTGCTCAAAAAAGTAGTAAATTTACTCCTTTCAGAAGAAAAGACAAAAAACACCGTTATTTTTGTACATAAGAAGGTATTATAAAGAAATTGGGGTGCACCATAATATATGTAAGTTTACACATTTGGGGAGTTCCCCCCTTTAAATGAGCTGGGGATGTATGGTGTTGAAAACCAATAGGGGAGATGCAGGAGAGTTGAGCCATTTTTTACATTTTGCACCATTATGCAGTAATCAAATATAGAATCCCCAAACTAAATGTCTGAAGTAAAACTTTGGAGGGTTTACTTACTTAATTATGTGACAGTTGCACCAATTGTTGCAGCCTATTATTCATCGAAAAGATGTAGAAAAAATTGGCAAAGTGGCTCAACTCTCCAATGGGTAACTGTTGGTTGAACCAGTGGTGAAGGAGACTTGAGACACCATATTATTACAATACAGAGTACAAAAAATACATTTGGGATATTTTTGTTTTTGCGTTTTGGTAGTTCTTATTCTAAAATGGTGTTAAATATAATCAGTGTGGTTACTTCTAAGTAATTTTATAGTAGGCCTATAATTCTACTCAAATTTATTTTTTGTCAAAATAACACATGAATTTCCTATGATCAACTCTTCCCTAGCCTAATGGCTCAACTCTCCTCATATGCAGTAAATCACCAACTCTGCAATCTCTTTGTAAAGCCAACTTAAACTATTTTCTTTACATCAGCTCAAAAGTATTTACTCATAAACTTAAACACCTTTAACTGAAGCGAGACAAAAACAACTGGGCTTTTGGCATCTAGTTGTAAAATCAAGATAATGTATTTTTTATAAAATTTGGTAAAACGTGTCCAAATCACTTTAAAAGGTATAGCGCATGAAATTGTGCATTTATTTTTTTACAGTGAAACAAACATAGAGTGATAGTGATTATACATTAAATGTAGAAAGAACTAGCCAGATGAGTGTCTAGTTCTGGAGATAATGGGGGTGGTTCAACTCACCTTGTGGCTCAACTCTCCTGCATCTCCCCTACCCAATTTTCTAGATCTATTTTACCGCTGCCATGGTAAACACAGCCAGTATGGCCAGGGGCGGACTGGGTTCTCAAACCGGCCGTGGCAAAAAATATTAAAGCGGCCCTGGCGACCATGACAGCGAAACGAGCGTAGCGTGTAACGGGTTGGATCCAGGGGCCGTCTTAGGGCCCGTTGGAGGTCTACAGGACAACGCCTTTTTTGGGGGGTCCAGGGGGCGAAGCCCCCGAAAAATTTGGAGTTTTATACAAATTTAAGGGTCAAAGAACGCGGATTTGGTGACTATCAAGTTTTGTAAGCAAAAATCATATAAATTTGCACAACAGACATGATAATTTCAATTGCCGGCCTGGCTCGGGCTGTCGTTTTGGGACTAGTTATTTCAACGCCCCTTGTGGGGGTCCAGGGGTCGAAGCCCCCGGAAAATTTGTGGTTTTATCGATCATGGTTATATGCAAATTTAGGGGTAAAAGTTTGAAGCAAAAACCATAGAAATATGCACAACAGGCCCGTCGTTTTGGCCTAGTAAATTCAACACCCCTGGTGGGGGTCCAGGGGGCGAAGCCCCCGAAAAATTTGTGTTTTTTTTGTGTGCAAATTTAGGGGTAAAAGAACGCGGATTTAGTGACTATTTACTAGCAAAAATCATAGCCTACGCACAACAGACATGATAATTTTAAGTGCCGGTCCGGCTCGGCCCGTCGTTGTATTTGGACTAGTAATTAGTAAGATTAGGCCTACTTACACAGCTACACCAGTCTCGCATCGCATGGCCCTATAGCCCCGGGGGCATGGGAGGACACTCCCACATGTCGGCCGATATTATCATATTAACTGCCAAATACAGCAAAAAAATCAGTTCTTTAAGGCCTTAATTTTCATAACTACCTGTTCTGTGAGTCCTTCGGGCCGCACACCTATACCATACTTATAACCAAAGCAAACTTGAGCTGAATTAACCCCCCCCCCCCCCCCCCCCCCCCCCCCCGGGGGGGGGGGGGGGGGCCGTCTTTTAAGCCTGATTACGGAATAATCGGCACATATCAGTCTCAAGTCTTCTTCCCTTTCTTCTCTTCTCTTTTTTCTCCTTTCTCCTCCTTTCCTCCTTTTCCCCTTTCTTTTCTCAGTTTTCTTTCCTCTTTCTTCTTTGTAATTAACCGGCCCTGAGTGGCCCAAAACCAAGCGGCTCATGTGGCGATCGCCAAAACGCCACCGTTGCCAGTCCGCCTATGAACACAGCCATTTTTCCCTCACGGGAGCACAAATTTTGAAGCCATCTTTTCAGCTATGGAGCTGACATTTGGTTAGATTGGTAGTGTGTCACTACAGAGGCCCCCCTCCTTTTTTATATTTTATTTATAAAACTGAAATAGTTATAGCCTTAAACTAGTCAAAATATCGTCAGAATTTGCGATTATTTTGCCAAAATTGGAACTTCAATTTTTCAATACTAAACTGAAGGCTAAGGAAATCAAAAATGAAAAAAAAAAAAATTTGGTGTGACACATATTGTTGTTTTAATTATCTTCCAACAAACAATGTCAGTATACGAAAAAATGTGTTGTCGTTAATCCAAGAAACATGTTCCCGTAATGTCATTAAAATCAAATACTAGTATGGTCGCCGTTATCTTGGCAAGTATGCTGAGAAAATTGGGTATTTTTGCAATACAAAATCAAACAACAATCATAAGGCCTAAAAGTGCAAAATTAAGAAAATTGTTGTTAAACCATACATTCCCCTTAAAAAATTGTGTTCCGCCTTGCCACCCCCCCCCCCATTAATAAAAATGAATGGCTACACCACTGCCCCTTTATAATATCAAATTTGAACTTAGCCATATAAAAATTATTAGCCATTGTAAGTATCAGTCAGTCCATGCAAACGTATATTTAAACACACCTTAAACTACCCCCGGAGCAAGTCTAATTTATTGGCGGTTTAGCGACCGTTTGATAAGCTAAAACATAAGTCTAAATTTATCAACTCTTTTGGAATTGCGTTTAGCTAAACGATGGTCTAACTTGCGGTTTAGACTTACGTTTAGAGTTAAACATCGTTCTGGAATACGGCCCACTTTGTTTTACCACTTTTTACCATTGACTTCTATGGTAAAATCAAAATAAATCAGACAAAAACACTTTTAATTTAAAAACGGCTCTATTTTTCTTCTTTTTTTCCCCTTTTCTTTTTCACATATGTTTTGGTCCTTAGTTCTTTAACAAAAATGTAATAAAAAAATATGGTCACCAACTTACTTTTTGACATATTAAGTGAAATTAAGCAAAAATTGGAATTTTTTTAGCAATGACTAATAGTAATACCTGAAGCACTGTGCGCTTTGAGCCCTGCGCTGTCAGGAGAAACACGCATGGTCTTATGCATGAATATAAAAATGACGCACATGTAAGATCACGTTTTATTAAAGCGCAAGATACAATACACCAGAGAGTACGCTAAAAGCCTGGGATAACAAGTTTGAAATTGTGTCCAACATCGCTGATATCAGCTCACTCATGTCCGACACTGTTTCTGTGCTAAGCCACCTTAAACACACAATCAGTTTTAAAATCAGATTTTGTGGTTTTCAATTTCAAATTTCTATAAATATATGGATGTAACATTTGACGTAAGGAGGAAATTGATGTGGGAAATAATGTGCAAAGTGATAGTGTCATTTCAATGTTTTATTCGGTTGACTGGTGATGGTAATTGAGATGGCCGGCGTTGGTAATTGTAAGTGTCAATGGTAGTCTTGAACCTACACTTAAGCCTGCACTTGCCACAAAGATTCACCTCTAATCACAACTATCTAACTAAAAAAGGGATGAGATCCACATAAAACAAATCAAAAGCATCAAAGATTCATTGTGATCTCTATTTCTGAATCCAAGATTTGACTGATTTGATTTGAAAAATTTTGGGGGTGGCAGTTCTACACTCCTGTTTTACTTTACTTTGGTCGACCAGTCAGAAGCCATGATGAATTTGTGCCACTGCACCCGGTCCAACATCAGTTTTTGTAGCTCTTGTTGTCCAATGCCAGCATCTTGACATAGCAGCTTTGGATAGGTGAGCCTTGGTCTTCTTTGGGCACGTGTTCCTTGAGGTGGATACCAGAACACCAATCCAGACACAGGTTCAGAGCGCTGCAAAGTTCAGTCAGCGACCTCTGACAACTTCTGATATCTTTGGTAAATCTTTGTATATTTCTTCTCTGGTTGGATGATTTTTCCAGTTTAGATTCTTTACCATCATCAGTAGTCTTGTGTAGCAACCATCAAGTCTTGCCTCCAGTTTTTCAATCAACGTCCATCCTTCTGCTCCATAAAGTAGTATGCTTTCTACAGCAGCCCTGAAGAATTTTATCTTTATTGGTATAGGTAGCTTAGATCTCCAGAGTGTGCGCATTTTATTGCACGCTTTCCAGGCTAGAGCTTTTCGGATTTTGAAGTCTTGTTTTAGGCCATCAATAAAACTATGATTTAACCCTAACGGTCAAAAATCATACAAAACCATACAAAGCCTAAGCCCAAATGTCATCATACCAACCTGTATCTAAACACCGAATGCCTAGGCCTTAGCAGGAAACCACCATCCCAAGGTCTGTGACACCAGAGGTCAGATTTTTTATTCCTTCTCTAGATATGACGTATTTGTACCTAGTTTATCTTTACCCTTCCCCAAGAAAAAATTAAAAACAGCGGGAACAGTGAACAGGCTAGAAATTAGGCAAGAATCCGAGAATCCATTCTCGTGGAGATTACCCCAAGAAGATTTTACGTGAATCCAAATAGATTCTTGTAAAGTAAGTAGGATACATTGTGTATGAATGTAAGTGAGTCTACAGATTCTCGCAAAGATTCTCCCGCAGTTGATTTGCGAGAATCTCGCAGCCATGAACGAATTTCTACCCCTGGTTAAATGATCTGTTGACTTGACACTCTAGCTGTTATAAGTACGGTATATTTGCTGATCCAATACCTTATAATTTTGACCATTAGAAGTCTTTTTGACTCCTAATAGACCCTACATGACCCTTGACCCTTGGCAGTCACATGTTTGCTTCTACCCAAGGACCAAAGATCCACAAAAATCTGATAGAAACCATGATCAATTGAGTTTAGGGTTCACTATGTTGGCCACAGACACACACCCACACCCAAAGTAGTCCCTATAACAGCTATCTTTCAGCCGACACAAAAAGAGTATTTGAGGGGAAAAGGTATTTTGAAAACATGCTCCAATAAATACTTTTTTCATGATTGGCTTTTTGCAGCTCTTGGTGAATTTGCTTTCAGAACTTAAAATGTTGTACTTTTAAAGTGTAACTTAAGAGTGTGTTATTTAGTTATTCAAACAAGCCACAGAGTTGTTCATCGCGAATCAACACCGATGCATTGTGTTGGCGTAAAATACGCCGACGCATCTGATGCAGAGTTGGTGATTCGCAATGAAAAACTCTGTGACGTGTTTGAATACCTTTCAACAACAAAAATCTTCCTGAAAATGTATCAATTCTAAATGTTTTCAATAAAAATAACAGATAGGCCTAACTCATCTTCACAAAAATATTTAGCATAATCTGAAGCAAACTGCTAGTTTATGAATGTTTGCTGCTTTGACGTTTTCAATTGTTCCAAAGCACCGTGCTTTTGCATGTACTATAAGTGCCCGACGTGCGATGAGCAGTGCGCCGACTTATGTGCACTGCGTAAAGCGATGAGCAGTGCGCCGACTTAAGTTCACATTCCGTAAACGCTGTGCCGTGCATGAGCGCTAATTTGAATATCAACTGTGGATTCATCACGAATCAACAACTGTACGCTCCTGTATTTATGAGATACAGTGAATTGTTGAAATCGGCTATCCTCACTAAGTACAACTATTAACATTGGTGCAAATTCTACACTCTTAGCAGAAACACTGCTTGCAATGTTGTACACAATATGCGACAGAAGTTTCTTACTAATATGGACCAGGCTGCCCATGTTGGCTGGACATCTTTTGGTAACAATTAACATCAGTTAGTTTGTTTTTTCCAATCATTACAGCATAGCTTTATTTTCAGACAAAATCAAATAATTTGGCAATCAAACAATTGCTTGTCAGATGCCTAAGTAGCAATTTCAATTGGTATCGCTAATCACTGCAAGCTCGTTAAGCTAATTACAATAAAACAATCGACTGTTGAATTCAACACCTGATTTTCTACTGTTATGGAATTGCCTATCATCAGCTGCAAAAACAAATTGGCCTTATCAAACGCAACAAGCCAAATCCAAAGTCATTTGCAACAGTTCTGAATAAACCTCCTCCTTCACAGCCCGCCTCCTCCTCCTCTTCCTCCTCCTCCTCATCCTTCTCCATCTGTGTACATCCACTACAAAATGGCATAAGACAACCCTTCTCAATGGCGTGTGCTGTACAGGGGCACTCCACTGACCCTTCTGAAGTTCACCTAATTTCATCTCTCCAAAGTGAATGAGCCAATGTCATTTGGGCATGTCTTCCTTTCTGTTTATTTGATTGTTGTTTTTTAACGAACTACATGTTTACGGCGGCAGCTTGATGTGATAATGTTGGCCAGGAATTGAGTTGAGCTCTAGACAGGGGCTGCCTCCTGGTATTTGAGCCGGGGTTAGGTCAGGTACACAGCACTTGAGAATTAGTCAGCTTAAAGGGAACAAATTTGGCCGAGTTCCCCGGTACTGTCCAGGTACCCGGGAGCTGAGAAACAACTGACAAGTGCATAACTAAGTACTCTTTTTTATGTCAAAAAAGAGAAAAATCCTTCCCACACAACTCAGTATAAAAATAAATATGTCTGTATCAAGTTTTCAGTAACCCACACATTTTATATATTTTACATTGTATTTGCAACACAATACCATAATTAACTATGTATATTCTCCACAGATAACCTCATGAGAATTAAGCCATCTCATTTTCTTCTTTGGGCCTAAAAATTTATTTGTTGTGTTTTCCTCAATCGACTGTTTGAAAAAATGGGAAAACTTTACTTTTAAAATAATAACAATTTAATAATAACAATATTCATCAAGATTGTTTTAAAAACTTAGTTTTAAAGATCAAAACTTAAAGGATTACCCTCTCTTAATCTCTACACCTTAATGATCCACATGTTGGATACAGAATGACCCCATATTTTGTGCACATATTTGTACCGGATCGATGGCACCTACTTTTCATCTTGCTGACATACAACTCTTCATTTAAAATGGGAGTGCTCAACCCAGAAGTTTACTTTTAAATGGATTGACCTTGACCTGTTAACTGCATTTTGTGAAGTTTCACCCTTCAGTTAGGCAAAGTTAAAAAAAAATATGTTTCTTGAGCTTCCTTTTTTTGAATATTTTTCAAAATGTCTTCTTATTTTATAATTTAAAAATACATTTTCGATCATAACTTGTTCAGAAATATTTATAAGAAAGCTACATTTATTCTAGAGCCTCGTAAAATGAGTAACGAAGAATTTCAGTTGAGTTTTGTGAGAATCAGAAGGGTCAAACTCTCAAAACAAGAAAATATTTTTTTTTTCAGAAATCATTTTGTACACTGAACTCAGATTTACCTGATGCATAAAATATGTACAGATCAGTAAATGCATATCAATATTTTCGATAGCCCTCTAATAACGCTGAGAGAAACTTGTGGGCAACATAACAATTTATTTTTATGGCCTTATATAAGTCACTATTAGCCCATATATATATATATCCCTTTTCAAGTTTTTTCCAAGAAAAACTGGTGACCTTTTCAGACTTCCCCAGGCTCACTGTACAACAGCTTTCTATGCATTTTTCATCTGCAGCTCTAGAGAAACAGCAGAAATGAATAGGAAATCTTGTTTTCCACATTTTGAACTGGATTATTTGTAGAGCCATGTAAAATCATTTTATGTTCCTCTAAACTATACAGTCCATAAAATATAATATAGCAAAATGAGGGATGTTATCAAAACAATGAAATTTCCATTTCTGTTTAAAAATGTAAATGTGCAATATATGCTGATAACTATGATGGTATTTTAGTACAAAAAGTCAGTTCCTGGAGACCGCTCTAGGTGCGCACTAGGTACACTAGGTCCGCTCTAGGTGCGCACATATATAAGCTTTATTATGGTTAGGGTTAGGGCATGTTTAGGGTCGGATCATGATTAGTGAGTTAGGGTCGGGTCCCCAGTTACTGAGTTAGGGTCGGGTCCCCGTTTAGTGAGTTAGGGTCGGGTCCCCGGTTACTGAGTTAGGGTCGGGTGCCCAATGAAACCCAACCGCACCCCGGGCGCACCCCGTGCGCAAATAGAGCGGTCCTGGAATGGACTTTTTGTGCTAAAATACCATCATAGATGACACATCACTTTTAGTCAGTTCAGCAAATGCTTCATTTTTACAAACTGAAATGTGGACCTTTGGTTCTCAAATTATGACAAATTCTGTGAAGCCCTTAATATTTGAAGTGGTCCGATTTCAAGATCTCAATGTCATAATCAATATCAAAAGTAGGTTGCAACAAAGTCATTTAAAGCAAAGTAGCTTCATCTCCAGATGAAAAAAACTGAAAAAACATCACTTTATTTAATTGATGTTTAGTGAGTGCTATACCAAAAGCAAATTGAAAGTATCTAATCATGCAAAAAAGTCAGAAAACTTTTACAATTGTAAGAATTAACCATTTTTGTTGTTATCTCTCCAAAAACTTCATGTTCAAAGTTTCTCGAATCCGGAATGTCGAATTCCGCTTCTCGATGTATGACATAATGTGACTCAGTGTTTATGTGACCCTTAGTTTTCAAGTTTATTTTGATACAAAGTGTTATTTTTCTTTTTCTCAAAATTACAATTGCTCAACTCAGTACTGCCTCTGAGTCAATCATTTTTAGAAATTCATTTGGTTTTACAATAAGGGGTCAAAATTGAGATGGCAAATTGGACCACAAATTGGACCAATCAGAAAAAAGCTTTTAATTATCCCCATGGCTTGAAAAGTAGAAGGGGAATTATGGCATAGTTCTAGTGGATGTCTTTGTCGTTGTCTGCGTCATCAATGTCGGATTTGTGAAAAGGGTTGACATTTACCTCTAACTTTTTGTATACTATGATGGATTTCGACCAAACTTGGGTCATGGGTGCAGCATGGGAACCCGCATTTGAGGGTGTGGTGAAAGGTCACGTACCAAGGTCAAAGGTCATATGAGGTCAAGTTGTAAAATAAGCTGAAATTGTCAATTTTGCCTCATATGAAAAGTTGGAAGTCCTATTATATTGGAACCAAACTTGGTTTATGGATATAATATAAGAACCCTCATATGTTTTGGGATCGTGTCGGCCAGGCTAGGGGGATCGTGTGGTTCTGAGAACCAGTATTTTTTTTATATGAGTTAAAAGTAACTTTAATACCTTACCTGATTACTCAAACATTGCTGTCTAATGTTTAAATTTGAGATATCTCTTGTGCTTCAAAGTAGTTGTTTTTCCCAAATGTGATACGACAAAAATGGTAAATTGTGGGAATCTTTATGACACTTACCATAAGATCCTTGGCAAAGTCTGTGAGCTTGAGACGAATAGGAAACATGTCCTCTCCGGTGAGTTCGTTAATTTTGGTGTTAATTTGTTGGATCATCTGCTGCAACAATAGGTTGGCTGGTGGCTCTCCTGCAGCCCTATTCTCCACATCTATGCTGGTCCTATAAGATGATAACAGAATGTTTAGAACACGAAAAACGCATAACCCGTAAAACCGCATAACTCGAAAGGAACTTAAAGCCCTGACTTTTCCCTATTGTTTAATCAAGTTGCATGTTTAACACAAAAGAAATAGTAAGAAATCAGGTTAAGCCGAACTAAAGCAAGTGACCATCCCTACTGTACATTTTATATTGCGTTCTCAAAAGATAACACGAAAACTCTGCACAACAAATTATCAGGGCTGTGATGAGTGGATGTTTGAAAAAAATCTGAAATAATCTGAAAATAGTGAAAAAATGCCAAAAACAGGCTGAAATTAACAAAAAAAGCTAAAATTATGACTCTTTTGAAGGCATGAAAAAATCTGAAATCAGATTAAAATCTGAACTCTCACATCCCTGCGTTATCTTATGCATTTTATATTTCAAGTTGAAAATCGTTGAGTCTGGTGGCTTGAGTCCAATATGGCCGACCTCGATGTTTCGTGCTGCTGGGTGGCTTGATTTAAGTTAGTAATTTTGAAGTAAATGCGGCAAAATTTGATGTTTAAAGTTAAAAATTAGTCTTTTAATACAATATTTCATTGATTCATGTCGGTCCTTGATATTTTTCTGACCTTTAGGCTTTTTAAGTAAGCTTACAAATGACTTATTCCGTGTCATCTCAACCAGGTAGTACACCCAAAAAACAGATTTCTTTCATTTTTGGTACAAAGGTAGGTACTAATGAAAAATGAAAATTCTGAAATCTTGACAATTTCGAAATTTGCGGGGGGGCTCAAAATAATAACACGTCGCGAGCACTTCTTTGATTTTCAAGGGACAATAATTTCAAAACTGTATACCCTAAACCCTCCAAAATTGGTATTCTTATAGAACTTTTTATGTAGATTCCAAATATGCAATCATCAAGACCATAGGATGTTCCATTAAAAAGATATGATGGCACAAATATGACCGCAAATCACAGTTCGACCCAACTTCAGGGAATCGGTAATTTCTACTACTTCCTTCCATACCAAAATGTAAGTGTAACATACTACAGTGAAACTTCGTTAACACAAAATCGGTTAACCCCAAAACCCCGATAACACAAAATGGTTGTTTGGTCCCAAGTATTGACATTCTATTAGAAATCAGTTGGATAAAACAAAATCTTGATAACACAAATGAAAATCTTTCCCCTCAGTGATTTTGTGTTAACGAGGTTCCACTGTACATGTATCATGGTGGATCTTTTGCAGAGACAGATTGAGCACAGAGGAGGTTTTCAGAATATCCCACAATGCATTATTCTGATACACTTAGATATAATAGGCAACAATGGTTTTCTGGACAAGGCGTCTTAGGAATTTGAGAATTCCATTGAATAGTACTCATTCATATCTTTCCAGGGATGTGTTTCTTTTCACAACAGCCCCTTGTTTACCCACATTGCTGACACCTCAAAAACGTCAGAAACCTGTACAGAAGTATAGGAGTTGAATTGGATTTGCAGGTATATTGTACAATGTTGCATTGCATCGTGGGATATTGTGAAAACCTCCTCTGGATTGAGCAGTTACCTTATGACCTGCACGCATCCAACACTGAGGGATCAGGGATTTTTAATACTTCTCGAAACAAACCATGTTGTATTTGTTTTACTATACCTCATTAATATTTCACTGAATGTGGTGTTAACCCATCAAAAAAATCACAACAAAATGTCCATTCTTCTTGGTCTCCGTATGACAAGAGATATGATTACAAGGGTGCGATAGTTTTTCAATTATTTCCCTGCGCGGGTGTTATGCACACTTAGGGGAAGTAGGCAAAAACTGTAATGGGCATCAGGTTTAACTGACCAATTGTATTCTGTGGTTCCCAAATAAATATTTATGAGGCTATACCTCATAAATATTTATTTTATTTTAATTTATATAAAGTCCAATAATTACCTATTTTTTCATCTAAGATAAAAGCACTAAAAGTTCTACAGGACACATCAACGAAGTATTTACCAGGTCTCCAGTTGTAATTTAAGACACCCTGTTTTCAAAATGGACACCCTGTTTTTATGAGCCATTTCAGCTCATTTTTGATACCCTATTATAAAATACGGACTAAAATTTCCCAAGGCCAGACAGGGCATGACTAAACCAGACTAAAACCTGATTGAGGCATTAGGCCTGGGACTTTTCGGGTAATTTGCTACCCGGGTACCCTGATTTATTTCCGTATTGATAATTGGGCATTTACAATGTTCGGGAAGTTTGGCGGGTCTACTATACGACCATATGATGTCTCAATTATAGAGTCAATTACACCAAAACCTTTGATTTTTCGCCGATTATCATGATGTTTCATGTTTACTTCAATCAGGTGATGATGCTATCATAATTTATTGGACACAACTTTTTTTTTATTCAAAATTCTACGATTTTATTGTCCAGTTCAGGTAATCGGTCGGCAAAGTTTGTACCCAGGTAATCTCATGACGGGCGGGTACCCGGATACCCGGGTTTTAATCCCAGGCCTATAGTTGAGGCATACAGGGTGTCCCAGAAAAAACCTTGCAATCTTTTTGTCTGGTCCAATTTCATGATTATTGGCCATAAACTAAGGGTGTTTCTGAATGGAATAAAAATGGGTCACCTTGGAAAATTTATCATATCTGTCTTTAATATTTTTAGATCAAATTTGTTCATTTTTTCAGCACAGATAAAAGAGAGTATGCACATAATATAGTATTAACATTGTTATGGTACGTGAGTGAGAAGATCAATGACAATACTCAATAGAACTTTGGAACTTACAAACTTGTGAAATTGGACCAGAAACTTTAACACCCAAACATTTGACAAAGCATGACTTTTGAGGTACACTTAGGTATTCAAACACGCCACAGAGTTGTTCATCGCGAATCAACAACGATGCATCCATGCGTCGCAGACGCATCGGATGCAGAGTTGTTGATTCACGATGAACAAGTCTGTGGCGTGTTTGAATACCTTTCAACAACGAAAATCTTCCAGAAAACGTATGAATTAAATTCTAAATATTTTCAATTTAAAAGATAGTCTTACTCATCTTCATAAAATTATTTAGCACGTCTGACGCAAAGTGCTAATTTGTGATTGTTTGCTGCTTTGACATTATCTATTTTTCCCAAGCACCGGTCTTTTACACTGCACGTATATAAGTGTCCGACGCGCGATGATCAGTGCGCCGATTTTTATGTACTGCGTAAACGCATTTCCGTAAACGCCGTGCCGTGCGTGACGCGCTTATTTGAATATCAAATTCTATGGATCATCACGAATCAACAACGGTACGCTCCTGTATAAAGAGATACAATGAGTTTTTGAATACCAATTGAAATGAAACAAATGTTATATAAAAGTTCAATTCTTGGGCTATAAAACTTTCTAACTCTCCGTTAAACCCAAGAAATATACACGCAAAGATTGTAAGGTTTTTTCTGGGACACCCTGTATTTTTAAGTTTAAAAATTACCTGGTGAACTCAAAAAGAAGATATTAAGGTGTTCATTTTAGGTGTACTATTGTTCTTATTTTTGGGTAGCTCTGGTTCAGAGGTGAACATAGACTGAAGACTAAATACCAGGTGTCCCAAAAAATGGTTACATGTAGAAGAATGACCGTGTGCTAAGACTATAGTAGGTAGAGAAATGAAACTTTACACAAATTATTTTACAACCCTCTTTTAGATACCCGTTAAATTTTGATATCACAGCGTTATTTGTTTTTGAGTTATCAACAAAGGTAGGTACCTATGTCAGAAACGCATTTGTTCAAAATTCAACTAAATAATAAGCATATACGTTTTGTGGTATTTTAATGTGCATTTTTATTTCTAAATGATCATGATCAGACTTTATATTGAACCAAATTATGGATACCTCGTTGTTTATCTTGAACCTGTCAATCAAGTTTTGGCGCGAAATTTGATAAATACGCATAAAGCACAATCAAATTTTCCTTGGTAACATTAATTCTTTAACTGTTTAAACTACAAACTTGTGTAAATTTTGAAAAAAAAATAATCTTAAACTTACAGGACATGTTTAAAATATAATTTTCTTTATAGTAGCAAAAGTCTGATCGACATTTAGAAATAACAGAAATAGCAAAATTTTGAATCGGTTGCCATTTTTGCCCAAAATCAGATTTCGACATAAGGCCAAAAAAAATATTGTTGTGTTGCCCTCCGCCGGCCTGGTCGAAATTGTGGGAAATCCAGACCCGTTTTTTTTTTTCATCAAAACTCTTGATTTTTAATATTTCTTGAGTTGCACAAATATTTTGCCTGATTTCCAGTCCCAAAAATGTTCCAAAATTCACCTTTCAGTAGCAAACAACCATGTATTTGGAAACTAAAATCAAACTTCTCTGAGCTACATTGTGGGCTGAGTAGGGGATTTTTTTTTTGGGGGGGGGGCTGCTATTAGACCTTAAAAAAAAGATGTTTGTTTGCCCTCAGCGACCGATCCTAAAATGCCAAAAATTTGGATCGGGTATTTTGGTTTTTTTTTTCTTCAAACATAAAAATATGAAAACTCAATATTTTTGATGGAAAATGTAAAATGTAGCAGTATAAAGTCACATTTAGTAGTATAAAATGCATATTTCCTTTAAATGATGACCAAAAATCTTTGATTAAGCCCTGAATTGCTTGGTAAAATGGTATTCACAATAAAATCTTTGGAATGACATCATTCTTTAAAATAAATGTGAAGATTGCACAAATATTTTGCCTGATTTCCAGTCCCAAAAATGTTCCAAAACTCACCTCCTTTCAGTAGCAAACAACCATGTATCCCACACTATTTACACATGGCATCTGTAATTTTTATAGCCTTGCTCAAGGCGTCTGGCTGTAACCCCCACTTCCATATCCAGTATACTCAGTATCTGTACAGCTAGGAACATTATTTTATCTATTATTACTCCCTATGTACCCCCTGAATTCAGTTTGTCAGCCAGGCCTTGTGAATTTCCTAACCACTTCAATTATCACCTATATTCTCTCCAATGTAAAATGTTGAATTCTCCCTCCAAAAAAGAGGCATCCAATAGAAACATGTATTACTGTTGGTGATTCTATTTTAAAACATAACAGGTAGGTACAACCTTTTTTGAGTTTGGCCAAGAATAGTTAGATGTATTGATATTCAACAGATTCAACAAAATATCAAATTTTACTCTTCTTTTCTAGTAAATTCATACTTAGAAATACTAAATCTTAAATAACTTGTGATTAAATGGAGAACTTTCTTTACCAATTTAATATCCATTTACCTTTCTAGTTGAGATAAGGAAAGTTGGTGTGAAGATCCTTTGATTTTAGTCAAATATAAAATGATTCAAATGTGTTGGTTGTTGTACTATTATTGATGAGTTCAGAATGTAGGCAGGGATGGGTGTAAGCATATAGACCCATGGTCAAATTGGAAGTATGAACTTGGTACTGTCTGTCTGGGATGTGATGAATGAATTCAGGATGTGATTACTGTTTGTCTGTGATCCTTCTAAAATCCCATGGTCAAATTGAGTAATAGTAATGAATTTCATGATTGCTCTTTATTATGCAGTGTTAAAATCATGTTAGAAATTATAAAGGAACTTCATTGAAATTAGAAGTGATTTCTAGTTTGTTCTCCACTATAATTTGAGTCTTATGTGATTGAGAAATATTAAAGCAGGACAGTTGAAATATGCCTTTCAGAAAATATAGGACAACAGAGACTTGGAGCAAGTCTATAATTTTTATTTAAAAAAAAAAACGGCCTGGCCGTCGCCAGCACTTTGGGCCTGTGAGGGCAACACAACTTTTTTTTTTTGGCCTAATTTTCAGACCTGTAGTAATTTATGACGTCATAATTATGTAACAACTAGTCAAATTTTCATGAATTTGGCATCAATGGGAAGAAGAAACTCTACCCTATACTATGGTATGCAACAACCTAACTTTGGACATGTCAATTTCAAGTTTACATGGGGTTAAACGAGGGTTAAAATCATACATCAAACTAACATGCTTCCAATTTTGTTGAATTTTGAACAAATGCATTTCTGACATAGGTATCTACTTTTGTTAATAACTCAAAAACCAATAATGCTGTGATATTACAGTAAAGGGTTGTAATACAATGTATGCAAAGTTTCGTTTCTCTAACTACTATAGTTTTAGCACACAGTCATTTTTCTACATGTAACCATTTTTTGGGACACCTGGTACTATCAGTATCACTACCATTCCAGTACCAATACTTACTCACTGGCTCTTTTAAATACTGAAATCCACCCTGATGATTTGTATCAAATTGATTTTTACTCCAAAACTGTTGAGTTTAGATTGATAGAATTGTCTGTCAAGGACCAACTGATATCATCTTGAATTTTCTATAATCACATTCAAGGTTGCCCTAGTAATTCTGTGCCTAGACTTAGTATTTCTCGAACCAAAATGTATTTGGAAACTAAAATCAAACTTCTCTGAGCTACATTGTGGGCTGAGTAGGGATATTTTTGGGGGGCTGCTATTAGACATAAAAAAAAGATGTTTGTTCGCCCTCCGCGACCGATCCTTAAATGCCAAAAATCTGGATCGGGTATTTTAGGTTGTTTTTTCTTCAAACATAAAAATATGAAAACTCAATATTTTTGATGGAAAACGTAAAATGTAGCAGTATAAAGTCACAATTAGTAGTATAAAATGCATAATTCCTTTAAATGATGACCCAAAATCTTTGATTAAGCCCTGAATTGCTTGGTATTCACGATAAAATCTATGGGATGACATCATTCTTTAAAATAAATGTGAAGATTAGAAGAAAAAGATCGACCGACCGACCCAAAATTTTAATTTTTCCACTGGAGGGCAAACAAACAATGTTTGCTTTTGGCCTTTTATGGGTCAGATCGGGTGAAAATTAATTGTAAAAAATCATATTTATTTCCAAGAAATATAAATCACTGAAAACTCTGAATAGTCATGGAATGGAATAAGCTTCATTTGGATAATTTAGATCTGTTTGTTGAAGGTTGCATGTAGATACAAGCTACTTCCAACACTCAAAATATTCAATACCGTATACTTTTTCCTCAAAATTTTATGTCGGATGATACATATTCAAGGGTGGGCACTAGCATTATGGGCTGACCATTTTCTGTTCTGGAAGTTCAGATGTTCATACTTCATTCCTTAACCCTAACCCACCTGAGCTATTTCCACTAAACCATTGACACAAATCAAAGTCAGGTTGTTTCATATCATAGTATATAAGGTAGGGTCTCTTCTTTTCATTGATACCAACATCATGAAAACCGGTCAAGGCGTTACATTATGACATCATAAAATAATGTTGGTCTAAGAACGGTGATCTCTCGAAATTTTTGACTTTCCTGGCTTTTAAGACCCCTACCCACATGTTAATTACAGTTAGTATGAATTTATAGTGCTCCTATAAACTCACATTTACATCCTAACAATAAGGCTTCATGTATATAGGAATCTTATCAATATGAGGGCAGTATGATGAATTTTAGAATCAAAATAATTATTCTGAAGTTGTATCATGTGCGTGGTATACACAAGTCATTTAATTGAAGACTGTAGTGGAAGAAGTACTTACGTCACATTTTGACAAAATTGAGTAATTGATGGTTTTGAGTTAACTTGAAGGCGGAGAATATTTTGACAATTTTTTGGACGATGCTATATTCCATCGTGAGCGGTCGTCACGCTTGAGTGAATTTTGGGTGAAATTTTAAAAATGCTCAAAGTATGTCGAGTTACATATCAAATGAATTGTCATGTCCTGTAGATTACAAATATATACTTTTACATGTCTTGAAGGCTTGGTTAAAGAGATATAAGCCAAAAATCGATCAGAGGTCAAACGAGGTCAAATTTTCAACAAGCTCCGATTTGCCCGAATGATGTCAAAATGTTTGTTGTGACGTGTACATTCCAAATATATATACTTTCATAATGTTTGGAGTACTTAGTTTGAGATAATTAAGATTATTTGATAGGCGATCATGATTTTAGAGAAAAAAGTCCAAAATAGCGATTATTGATTACTTAAAATCAATAATCGATATATAGCCTTTTAAGTCACTATAAATGATGTTCCCCAACAACATACAATAACATATACCTAATATGTATTCAATACCCTTTTGTACTTTAAAAATATAGAAAATCAGAACTTTAAACCCTTATATCTCAAAACGT
>JXSR01S037872.1:9018-19663 GCA_000969725.1 Ophiothrix spiculata
CCCCAAGGGAAAGGTCGAACGACGTGGTCACCATTGACACTTTTGATCGCTGGTCCAAGACGAACAATTTGACACCTTAACCTTTGAAATCGTACAAAGTTGAAAATTTGACCCCAAGGGAAAGGTCGGACAACGGGGTCACCATTGACACTTTTGATCGGTGGTCCAAGACGAACAATTTGACACCTTAACCCTTGAAATTGCACAAAGTTGAAAATTTGAGCTTTCTTTTGACCTTTGACCCCAAGGAAAAGGTCGGACGACGGGGTCAACTTTGATCGCTGGTCCAAGACGAACAATTTGACACCTTAACCATTGAAGTTGAAAAATAGGCAAAATTTCGAATTAAATTATGCAAATCAGGAACTTAATTAGCATATTGTGTGCTCAAATTGCAGCTAGCACAAGCGCACCTCTAACCCCACCTACCCACAAAATTGCATGAATGTTGGGTACACGGTTTGCAAAATATTGAAACCATTTTATGCATAATGCAAATTAGGTACTTTATTTAGATACTTAATTAGCATATTTTAGGTACTCGATTAGCATATTTTGTGTTAAAAATGCACAGAGTGATGCGCCTACCCTAAATCTACCTAATTCTGAAATATCATGACGACAGGTGATACAGTTCACGAGATGTGCACTGAAAACACAAAAAGTAAGCAAAATTTCCGACTAAATTATGCAAATTAGGTACTTAATTAGTATAGCATATTTTAAACTGCTGCTGACACAAGCACAGCTCTATCGTCACCTACGCACCAAATGTCATGAATGTAGGGAGCAAGGTTTGTAAACGCTCCATGCATATCGCTACATTAACAAAAGCAATGTAAAACATGCACCAAACTAATTTGATAGTAATTTGAATCCTCTTTGAAGTTGATCTGAAGTTACGATTTTAACGATACAATTATTGGTAGGCTCAATGCAGGAAAAGGAAAAAAAAAACATGTTCTATTATTCATATAACATACCCTATTCACTCGTCTAATTCAACTAGTTTCCATCTGACAATATCCTTAAATTAACAAAATCCCCATTTCCAAAGGTTTGACAAATAGTCATACTCTATGACCAACACTTCATTTAAACTATTTTAACAATTTTTGGCATGCTAGTAATATGAAAGCGCTCAACTGTAACGTGATCTAAATTCAGAAAATGAGTAGTTGAATTGGACGAGTATGGATACAGTATTGGATGACTTTTACTGCTGTTTTGCAAGTTTTAAGTACACTGATCAATATAAGCTTAAGGTGTGGTTTATCATCACGTGGTAAGCATAAATTACTGTAGTGAATGGTGAAAAATTGAGCAGTCTGGCAAAATTCTATAGTTTTCTCAAGAATGATGGGACCCGAATTTCAATGATGAAATATGAAACCTATATGGAATAATTTTTCTTTAATATTGGTTTTTGGGAAATGATCCAAAACTAAGTGATGCATTTTTCTTGGGTCACACTATATTCCTATTTTTCAGACAACTATTATCTTTCCCAGCCTACACAAAAAGCACACACTATAAATATTAGGTCTATTGGATACAAAACTGAACTGGTTGGATTTGTTTGTATAAATCTTACCATTTCACAAAAGAAAAAACAAAGTATACAAAAATTAGCTTCCTATTTACCATTAATTTAATTAATCTGAGTTATGTATTCACATCACATTCACATAAGTTAAAATACCACGAAGTCCATAAACAACTAAGTACACAATTACAAAATTAATATACATATTTCCATAATACTACAAATTTGAATTAACCCCACCCACCTACTTACATCATTAACATGTTAATACTAACCAGTCTGCATCCAGTATTATAAGCACATAACCATTATATATACACAAACATATTCTAAATAGGCCAAACAAAAATAACAATCTTGTTTCCTGTCAAATACTGGTAAAAATGCGGGGAAGGTGGGAGGGAAAAATCGATTACTTTGGGAAGAGTAGGGTTTCAGGAAACAAATGATGTTAATTTTACAGCAGCCTTATTTACTACTCCAATACCTTATACTTTTAAAAGTATAGAATTTTGCTGGGAATTTGATTTCAATAATTTTGTATAAAATCAATGAAATAAAAGCCCCACAAAATTAATAAAATTACATTACCACATACATCAAGTACAGTAAAATTTACTTCATTATTCCCATTAAAACCTGGGTAGTTTTCACAATTGTTAAATCCTAATTAAAGAGCTTTACACTAATCAAAATTACATTATGTTCTGACAAATTCAAAACAATTGTTTTCATACAATAGTATACATAACAATCAAGTTAAACATCCAGTCAAATCATTTGCACTTCTTGTATTGAGTGGCAAAGTATCTATTAAAGTTATACTGTCAAGCTTATTAATAAAACGACTTTGGTGACTTTTCAGCATTGACCCTGGGATCAGCAAAGGAACTATTGTTTGTGAACAACAATTTCCAAACCGGGTTCGAAACAGGGAAAGAGAATAGAACCATAAAATATGTATAGCAAACTTACAAATAATGTACCATTTAATTTGTCTGCATCTTTCCCAGTGCAAATAGAATGGTCTAAACAATGTCAAGCTTTTTTTAAATGTTCAAAGTAAAAACCATACGATGAAGGCTACCATATTATGTGTGTGTTTGCACTGTGCAGTAAATCTTTTCTCCAGTAGTGATACCTGCAGGCAGTGTCAAGGGGTATAATCATATATATGACACCGTATGAGGCTGATGGAGGCCATTTATTTAAACTAAGAACAACCATCTACATTTCTACAAACACGATGCCATAACTTAGCCGTGGTCTATTATAATACCTCAGCACTGCAGACCAAGACTTGGAGAAGACTAGGATTAACCAGAAGGGCATTACCAGCTTGTAATAATAGCCTGCAAAACCAGCAGTTGGCTTAACAATGCAGTTTGGATAACATGTGTATAGATGCCACTCAAAATTTTAAGTCCAGATGATTTGATATATGATATCTAATACCAACATTAATAAAGGGGTGCCTCAAAACTCAATTGGCGCTGCTGGTTGCCATTCTTCAGAACAATAGCAACTGCTATTTGAGTGCTACCTAAAAGTCTATACTACATGTATAGATAAATCTGACTTCACATATTCCTGCTCCTCAATGTCTACCATTACTTGGGTTACTCAAAGTGATAATCGGATTATATCCTCCGCAACGGGGCCATGCCATTCACAAGGCTCATGGCATCAATTTGAATAACACACTCAAAAAGCACTCAAGTAGCAAAAAAAGAGTTATGCAATGGCCGTGAGCTGTGTGTATAGTGTGGACCATTTGTGATGTGTTACAGCAAAAGGTACCTTAAGTCAGATCTGCAAGTGTCTGATTACCAAACCCTTAAAACTAATCAATAATCAATATTTTAAGAGAGGAGATTACTAAAGCACCTCTTGCCTTTGTTCCATTGTTATTTCACCCAGGAACCTAAATGATGTCTTTAATTTATTTTTCTCTCGTAGCTCTTCAAATATCAATTATTAATTGGTCACTTAACAGTTTGTTAATCAAACACCTGTAGCTCCAACTTAAGGGGGAATATATCATTGGAAGGGCTAAAAATGAAATCTACATATTTAAATCAAGGAAAAAATTACCTTCCTAGTGCTCTTTGTTTGACAAAAATCGGAGCTTGCGTTCAAAAGTTGTGGTCAAAAATTGAACTTCGTGAATTGGAATTTCTTAAGTTTTCTATTGTTTTTAACATCTTATGTATTTTATTGTTTTTCAAGCTGCAATATTTAGTTTTTTCCACTTTAAAAATATGTATCTCGAAAAATAATTAACCCTTTGAGCTCTAATTTTCACAATTATCTTTTAAAATTCAAGCACTACTTTTCTAATTCATAGTGAAAGTAAAACAGTGTTTATAAAAAATATACAAAATATCAAAAAACAGTGTTTCTAGAATTAATTACCTATATCTAGAAAGTCAATTTTAACGATATGGCATCACTGCAAACAGGATTTCTCAAAAACGATTTATCCTAGAAGGATGGGATAAAATGCAAATTGAAGCATAATAACTACACTATGGGATGAACCGAAATATTGCTATTAACCCCATGGGAACATGTTTTAAGGGGGGTCATTGGTGCACTGGCGGAAAAAAATAATTATGATTTTCCTTTCTTGACTAATAACCCCCCTTAAAACAAGTTCCCATGGGGCTAATGACAATATTGTGGTTCATCCCATAGGGTAGTTATTATGCTTCAATTTGCTTTTTATCCCATCTATCTATGATAAATCGTTTTTGAGAAATCATGTTTGCAGTGATGCCATATCATTAAAATTGACTTTTTAGATATACATAATTAAGTCTAGAAACACTGTTTTTAATTTTTTTGTATGTTTTAGAAACACTGTTTTACTTTCACTATGAATTAGAAAAGTAGTGCTTGAATTTTAAATGATAATTATGAAGATTAGAGCTCAAATAATGAATTATTTTTTGAGATACAGATTTTTAAAGTGGAAAAAAACTAAATATCGCAGCTTAAAAAACAATAAAATACATAAGATGTTAAAAACAATAGAAAACATAAGAAATTCAAATTCATGAAGTTCAATTTTTGACCATAACTTTTGAACGCAAGCTCCGATTTTTGTCAAACAAAAAGCAATTGAAAGGTAATTTTTTCCTTGCTTAACATATGTAGATTTCATTTTTAGCCCTTCCAATGATATATTCCCCCTTAAGATGCCTTTTGCTGTAACACGTCACATTTACTGTAATATCCCAGACTAATATGTGACAACAGCAAATTGGAACTTTGTTTCTCTCAAATCTAATTCTGTCAGGTCTGTATTACATGGTTCCAACTGATTTTGCTTTTTGAAATTCAAGCTAATTCAAATTTGTGGATGTGGATGTCCCCCAGAAATGCCAGATATTGAGGCGTAAGAATGTGTGAAACTGAATTTGTGTTAAGTCTACATAATGTTTTAATTTTTTTCATTTTTATACTGTGTTTAGAAATAGAAATCTAAGAATTATTTTTTCACATACACTTAATTAATTCATTTACATCTTCTGGACTAAACATCTAAAAACAACCTTCAAAGAAGCTCTTAATCACACAGGCTATGTCCATGATAAACGGAAATATGTATAATTGGTAAAAAATACATTTGTACTTGCGGTAGAGCAGTTAAAAAATAGTACAGTGTTAACAATGAAGCAACCAGCACAATTTCAAGGAGCTTTTAAAGCAGCATCATAAGTAAATTGATCAAGTACGGCCATACAGGATGTGCTCCGATGAAATGAGCAGAAAGTTGTGACTTTTAAAATTGAGTTTACTACATATTTATGTTCAGAATGTTATGTTCAATTTTCTTTCTACATACATGTATAGGTCAATGGCAATTTCAACCTTTTTTCAAATTGCATTTGCATCACCCAATCGTCATGTGAGTGCAAGAAATTTGTATCTGCAATGGCTGCCCCAAGTTATTTTTATTTTATACTTTGTCACAAGAATGTGAAAAATCCCTCAAAAATTCCCTGTCTTATATGTCAGTGGCTCTTGAAATGGTTCTTCAAGTGACGGTGTCACCTGAGGAACCATTTCAAGAACCACTGACCCAAGATTGGAGATTAGATAGTGTGCAATCCAAATTTATGACAAATGGCAGCTATTGCAGATACGACTTTCTTGCACTTACATGACAGATGTTGTGCTACTGCTTATAAAGTTACTGGTTCTCTTTGTACTTGACATACTACTTTTTAACTGATGAGATCAACAATGAGAGAATTTACATAAATTACAACTTTACATTTCTTAAAATTAGTTCACTCCCTTTAAAACCCCACAACACAAAAATAATTTTAAATTAGACCTGGTTCCCAGTTCATGACGAAAGCTTTTGAAATATTCAAGCTTCAAGATGCAAAAAGTTTTGAGTCATAATTCAAAGATAATAAAGTATAGAATATAGCAAGATGCAGAAAAATTGCATCTCGGTTATTGTTATATATGTGTATTTATACATATATATTTGATTCATGTCGCATAATACGTTCTATCATGAACTGGCAACTATTTTTAACAACTACCTTATCTTCATCCTATAGCAACTAACACCATATTTGACAATTAGATGATATACAAAGCGATAAAAATGGAGTGAGTGTAAAAATGGTGAATATATAACATGCCAGAAACCAACCTGTATTGCGTAGAACCTTATAAAAATTTATGCAAGTCTTAGGCCTTGACCACGTAAAAGTACATAGTATACAATATTTGCTATTTATAAACTTCCAGGGACACTCATATTTTTAGTTACCGGGATATGTGAATTTCAAATATGAGTGTCTGTTTCAGGAGCGTATTGCAAATACCATATCATATTCTTCTATGTGATCATCTTAAACACATACATTACATACATACATTAAAAAGCCCAAGCTATTTTACAATATATTTTTACATCATTACATTTTTTGAACTATTTCCCTCAATTATATCACTTACTGTACAGCTCTACTATTTTACCATAGAAATTTTTACAAAAAATACTGACAGTATAAAAATACATTACATATAACCCACATTAGTTAACAATATTTTTTCTCTTTCTATCTCAACATAATTTAACAATATGGAATTACTATACACACTACACAGCTAAATTTAACTGCCATTAATATATTCTCTAACATATAGACCAAATACAGTGGAAACTTGTTAACACGAAAATAACATAACCCTTAAAACTTAACACAAACTTTAAACACCAACTTTTCACTTTTTTCTGGTATTTTTTGATGACTTTCCCTTTTTTCCATTTCACAAACACTTCAACATCATGAAATTAACATCATTGAGGTTTTAGAGAGAGAAACACACTTTGGGGTGCATCAAGGCATCAGAAAAAACACTCCTACTTGAAAACCAGTGATAATGTTTAGGTGTTTAAGTAAGCTTACAGATGAGGTATGTTCTAAATTATATACCATTTCCTGGGACCAGTTGCTGCAACCTGCTGCTTGGATTTGTATTAAGGGCACATTAAACCCCTCATTTTCTGAAATATTTTACGCTTTGTAACTCAGCAACCGATAAGTAAAGCCATATAAAAGGAATAGGATACATTTCTAGATGTGGATTTTCATGCAGAAGATGATGGTTAGGTCAGTTTTGGACCAAAATGTATGATTTGGACCAAAAAACGCTTGTTCTTGGACCATTAATTTGTAAACAAATAGGCCAAAAATGACAAAAAAAAATTTTTGGGCCAATTTTGGACAATATTTCAAAAAGTAAGTCAAAAATCAAAAAATTGAGAAATGCGTTCCTAGACATGTGTTTCTAGATTCTAAAAAGCATTTGAGGTCCAACTTTTATTTTTTCAAAATTTAGTTAGGTTTTTAAAAATTAATGGTCCAAGAACATGACTTTGTTGGACCTTGGTCCAAAATCATACATTTTGGTCCTAACCATCATCTTCTACATGAAAATCCACATCTAAAAATGTATCCCTTTATATGGATTTACTTATCAGTTGCTGAGTTACAAAGCATAAAATATTTCAGAAAATGAGGGGTTAACTGTGCCCTTAACTGCGACCTGTTGTGGTTAAATTTGCTTAACATAAAAATTACAGCAAGTGTTTGGCCCTGACATTTTGTTACCAGTTTCATGTTAATAAATAGTTTCAATGAATATGCTTCTTATTGAGCAGGTGAACCAGGTCAATTAGAGCATGGAATTAGTAGAATAACAGAGAAACAAGTGCCATGCAATGGATCCTACATGTAGCCTGGAATTTCTGAGGATATCCATCATTAATTTTAAACAAATTTTTAGACCTTCGAAAATCACTTTTTGGTGGCTAGTAGTAGTAAGCTCCATAAAACCCACATTTGCAAGTAAGCTTTTTATTTAGAATTGTTGCCAAAAAATTACTCCTGGTCTATAACTTTGTATACAAATTTACTGTTGAACCTGGACCATTTTACCAATCACCTATTGCAATTTGCTCTAGGTGTCCCCTTAAAAAGCTTGTTGGCAAGAAGAGTTTTTGACATGAGCTGTTGCAAGGAAAGGTCAATCATCAACATGCAAACCACAGATTAAAGGCAAAAAATGATTTGATATACAATAGATTTTTTTGGAACAGAAACCACAGAAAATAAAGGTGGTGGCAAGAGGGTACTTGGCATTACAAAAACTTCATATGACTAATGGATGGTCTTTGGGCCATTCTTTGGAAATGACCATTAAAGTTATAAAAACAACATGCAATGTCCTTGAGTTTAAAACATTGAATCAATTTTCAAATGGATGTGCATTCTAAAATGATCCTACATGAATATTCTTCATTTAAAATAATTTACAATGTATTAGGCAATAGCCAATAGATGAATATCTGGAACTTTTAAAATATTTAAGAGATAATGGCCATCGTTGCAGTACTTGCCTTAATTGTACCATCCACCACAAAACTCTAGTAAAATCAGTCCCTGGTCAAATCTGTTTTATTGCAGATTTTAAAAGAACACATCGTCACGTTTAAAATGACACTTTATTTCAAATTCAAATGGCACCCAGACGTAAAGCTACATTATGTCAAAGCATCATGACATGTCAGAATACCTACAAGTTTTCATATTATGCATTCCAATATGTGGCTTTCCAGCCCGTATGAGACGTAAATGCCAGAAACTTCATTTTGCGCTACAGGTAAAAATACATGTCAAGGTTGTAATTTGTCGAAATTGAATTTTTGACAGATTCACAATCCTTGTGCTTACTACAAAATATCATCAAAGTTTCATTTCAAGAAAATGATAGGAATGTGAAATAAATAGATCTGCATATTTTTAAGACAATCAACAGAAAATATAGGGTTTACTAATCTTTGAATGCGTTTATCTCAGTTATACGTTTTACTCCCTGACAACGTTTGACGGAACATAACTTGACTTCTGGAAATCGTTTGAAGTTCATTAAGGTGTCATTTTAATCCATAAAGCATGGACTTTGTAAATAATTTAAAAAGTGGAAATGCCAGGAGATGGCATTTACGGCTGGTTTGGGATGGACGGTCAGTCACATATGACTATACGTAGGTCAATCATATGTTACTTTTAAGATATTTTGGAATTGAAATGTAAGTTGATCTTTTGCTATAGGTTTATGAACATTTCAAATCTGCAAAAATCACAGTTTTGTCAGAATACAGCTTGTGAAATTTGTGTATTTAAAGTGCTGACCTTACTGGAGGTTCTCAATAGATGGTCACAATTGTTTAGTGAGGTGCAAGATTTTTCTTTTTGACAAAAAATTCCCATTCAATGGCAATACTCCATTCATTTTTTTTTAAAGAACCTGCCAATAGATACAATACTGCACCTTAATGGATTCACATTAATCATCACATTTGAATAATAAGCAAAAACCATAATATATGTGATGGCTCACCTCGAAAGGGGTGACTTTGCAGATGATATCAATTTTTATTTTATCATTTCATCTGTTATAGTATTTTCTAAGCTTTAAAATGACACCTTACTTGTTGAAATTGATCAAGGCAATCAAGTTTTACAACCGAAAATCTGCTGAAGTAAAAATTCTTATTATTTTCCTTATTTTTTGCTGCCTATTTTCGCCAGTTTCTCAGAATGTTTTCTGTCGCAAAGTCCCTCTTTTCGGGGTGAGTCATCACATATATATGTGCTTAAAATTACAAGGAAAAGAAAAGAGTGGCTGGATGGCATTTATGACACATAGAAATGAATGGTCCATTACATGATTTTTCCTTAAAATGTACAATGATTTCTAAAGGGACATACAGAGTTTCTGGATGTTTACTTTGATCAATCAGAAGTATTATTTGGTGGACAAGTTCATATAGAACTTGTGTTTTGAACGCATGGTAAGTTAAAACATATTTTAACATGGTTAAAACAGGTAGATATTATCCAATAGAACATTGAACAAATCAAAAACATCACCCTGTAGGGCACACGTGGCTCATCAAAATGACCTTTAATCATATAGAGTCAGTTTGTAAAAAAGAGCTTAAATTTTGATGCTTCAAAAGTCAAATTATTCAATTAATTCACCGCATATTCCATGCATCTCCAAACAATCCTAGTACCGTATTGTTCCTAATAAACGCCCATGGGCGGCGACATTTCTTGAAAGGGTGGGCGATTATTATAGAGACCAATTTTCAACATCAAAATTTGCACAAAATTGCTAAGTAAGCTTAACAATCACGGCAACTTACTGTTATATGGCCCCCGATAACCCGGAGGTACTGACAATTTTTCATCATTTCTGGGAATGCAACCTCATTGGTACCGTTTCCTGTTACTAGCGACTGTTGGTTAAAGCTTAATAATACACGAAAATGCTACAAAATTGCATGTTTTTTAACACTTCTCTTTGAAATTTTTTTGGGGTGGGCGTTTAATAGAGAAAGGGCGATTAATAGAAACAATACGGTATGTGTATATCTATGATTATAACAACATTATTAAAGTAGAATTGGCAAGTATCTAAAAAAAATATCGTAATTATATTCAGTTGATTATATTACCTAATCAAATTTAAACATTATCTAAATAATTAATAACAACA
>JXSR01S037873.1:5946-16195 GCA_000969725.1 Ophiothrix spiculata
TTCAAAAGTATCTCAAATTGGCAAAAGTGTCTCAAATTGAAAATCATCTCATCTCATTTTGCTTATAATAAACAAAATGAGATACATTATGAGACGATTTACATTGATATAGTTTCTCATTGGTATGTGTTCTCTCATGTCTTATCTTATCACATGTCTGGATGAAACATTTGTCGCAAAATTTACATTGATACAGTTTCTCCTTAGTATGCATTTTCTCATGTCTTATCCTATGCGAATTTGAGAAACATTTGTTGCAATTTTTACACTGATACGGTTTCTCTTTAGTATGTGTTCTCTCATGTGCTGTCTTAGCACCAGATTGGGTAAAACATTTGCTGCAGTAATTACACTGATACGGGTTCTCTTTGGTATGTGTTCTTTCATGCCTTGTCTTATGACACGAGTAGAAACAGTTGTTGCAATATTTGCACTGGTAATTTGAAATTATCAATGAAGTTGTTGCAACACTGGGGCAGTTATTTGATTTTACTTCATGGCTATGTATCCTGTCATATGAGTGGTGCTCTGGCAAAATGAGCGGAAAGTCGCGATTGAAGATTTTGAATAAATGGCTGCTAAAGTAAAAATATGGTGAAAAGATCAAATTTCGTTTTCTGACATAAAACCCATTAGTACATAAGTGTTAATCTATACTTCGCGTTTTGAAGGTCAATTATGCCGGGAAGTGCAATTATTCACGGGTAATTGATCGCATTTTGCTATTATACACTATAGTAATCAGTAACTTTAGAATCGATTTGCTACAATTTTTTACTTCCAGATTTTGAGTGGATTGTCTTGTATTTCGATCTCTAAATGAAAATTGTAGAAAGAAAGTATGACATATTATATATCATTGGAAAGCTGAGATGATAGAGAATTAAAATATAACATAAACTTAGTTTTGAAAATTGCGACTTTCCGCTCATTATGCCAGAGCACCACACATATGGTGTCTTAACGGATCAGCTGGCGCTAGCGTGTGTATAACATTTGCTGCAGTAATTAAACCGATATAGAGAATTTTCCTTTATTTGTGTTCCCTTTGAGTTTTGTCTGTTACCATAGTGATAGTCATATGGGTATGTTTTCTTGACGTGAGTTTTCTGAAGCTTACACGTATTACTGGGATGGCGTGTTTAAGTGACATTTAAAAGTGGCGAAATCCACAAATGTCTTTTTACAATTAGCTAGTTCTAATCCGTAGTAAAATATTTTGTTAACCCATTACTTATTCTATTCACTGGAGTCAATAAGTATAGATAATCCCCACTTGAGAAATTGCAATCCTTATCAATCCTTTCGTGTTTACACGATAAAAAGCACAACTAAAAAACTCTAGGCGTTATGATTTTCGCCGAAGACAATAGCCTATCCTATACTTTGATTGACCGGTAAAATTAATTTGATACTTCTTTTGTCATTTACGATTTAGTTAACAAAATCCTCTGTCCTTTAATGAGATAACTTACGACAAACTTGAACAGGCTAAATGTCTACAATTTAACGGCCGAAGAAACATTTTGGCCCTGTGGTTGCTACCATTATAAATTGATAATTATACATACTTCCGCATATCCGGCCAAAGTACAAGTTCCGGAGGATCAAAATGGCATATGGACACACACCATTAATATCAACATTGATATTGACACACATCACTAAATATTATCATCGGGGAGGACTGGAAAGGTAAAGACTTTTTTTTCATGCACTCCACATAATTAGACTATTTCTGAACAGCCCGGCTCCAGTGTTTTTAGGAGGGGCAACCAACATATGTGTTCTACCGGGGCAAAAGGGTGCACTTGTCGGTTTCTACATGTTGCCCATTGTAAGGCCAAGACAAAAATGTTGTGTTGCCCTTTTGGGAAAAAAAATTAAAAGTCGGGTCGGTCGATCGGGATTCTTCCCCCACCCCCCCTTTTAAAAAAAACCCCTTTTCTTGAAGGAGATTTTGATCTTAAGAATCTCTCAAAACAGTGCATCTATTGATTTCTGACAGGACACCAAAAATGTGTTAATTAAACACATTCTTATGAAGTTCTTTATGAGTGTATGTGCTAGGAACAGCAAGTTCAATAGAAAAAAATTAAAAAAAAAAAAAAAGATGGTCGGTTGGAAAAGGGAAGCACAACAATGTTTTTTATGGTCACGGAACGTTCCTTTATTCCTGAACGTGAGAAGAATTTTAGGTATGATCGAAAAGACTAATGTTAACAACTTCTTGGACCAACCAGCAAAAGAATAAATATTTACAGATTTGGTAAGCTATGAACAATAAAAACCAAAATTTTCCTTGATTGTGGTCACAAACGTCACGAAATAGGTGCCCTCATCTTAATCAAGTAGTTACTTTGCATTTTCAATTGGTTTGTTTGTTTATTCCGTGGACAGCTTGTAAAAGTGGTTTCTTTATTAAAACAGGCATAACTACTCATATGGATAACCGATTTCCTTCATTCTTTCTTTGAAGAGTCTACAATTTTCAAAATGCTTACTAATGGTTTTAAATATCAATAGTTCTTTTGTTCTACAGGCATGAATCTCGGTCAACTTCATTTGACTCACGAATATCATGCTGTCTGAGTCAGCTTAAGCTGGGTTGTGTCATGGGAGCACCCATAATGAGGCATCTACTGACTACTCAAATTGAAGAAAGATTATTTGTTAGTTATTTGGGGCCTCACAAATCAAATCAAATCAAATTTTATTTCCATAAACTTTTACAAAAACATAAATAAACATTAGAGACAAAATCCATAGAGTCATGGGTAGATCATTAAGTATCTGTACATAAACAGTCCTAATTCTAATGTATACGTAATTCCACTAGTATTCAAAAGTATCTCAAATTGGCAAAAGTGTCTCAAATTGAAAATCATCTCATCTCATTTTGCTTATAATAAACAAAATGAGATACATTATGAGACACTTTTGCCAATTTGAGATATATACTTTTGAATACTAGTGTTGTAAGAACATTGTGATTAGCATGAAAAACAATGGCCCGGTATGACTTCTATACTGACACAGTCCTTATTGTCCATTTTAAAGTTTAACTATATAGTTTATCAATATATTATATTTACACGTAATAATGTAAGGTAGTATTAAGATGCAGTAAAGTATGTAAAAAAATACGGATTGGAATAGAACATTTATTTTTGTTCATGACATCAATATTTCGAGATACAGTTTTTACATCCTTTGCGGTCATTTTGATGGTTAATATTACAATCGAAGTACCGATAGAAATGTGCTCTACGGAAGCACTTCTAAGTGAAGTGAAATGGTTGTAAAAAATAGGGGGTACCACCTAAGGTGGGGTTATGATAGGCCGTCAAAGTCCGAGGGTACGGGGGTGGTTGCTACATCGAAAAATTTAAATCGTCATTTTGAAAAAAATTTGCATGATATGGACTTGAAGCTTACAGGACATGTTAGAATTGTCAATTCCTTCATTTAAATCCGACGAAAATCATAATAACGATTTATAACGATTTTTTGAAAGTCAATTTTTTCAGTACGGAAATACTTTGTGACGTCATAATTACGTAACGCCTCGACCGACTTCCTTGATCTTGGTATCAATGGAAAGAAGAGACCCTACCCTATACCATAGTACCAAACAATATAACTGAGTCTGGGGGTCCCAAGTTCAAAATCACAGGGGGGAACTACCCCCCTCAGGAGGACGTGTTACAAAAAAGGCTCAGGAAGACCAATTACAATTTCACTCAATTCAGTGTTTACTGTATCTATATTATTTTTAAGATCTTTGTGTGAGAAAGTAATAGTCGCGTTGTCAGCAAACACTAGAAAATCAAGAACTAGTAACGTCATCTGTGGAATGTCGCAGCCCGAAAACATTTTTTCATATCAGATTTACAATCATTATAAAATACATATTGTGTTCTATTGCTAACCAATCAAGTACTATACAACAAAATCCATAATGCTCTAATTTGTGTAATAACATTTTATGATCAAGGGTGTCAAACGCTTTTTAAAAGTCTAAAAATATTCCGATTGTCGATTCATTTTTTTCTACAGCGCAATTTATCTTATTATATTATCTACCAATTGAGCAATAGCAATATAATTAGGTATATACATGGTGAAATGTTGGTGATTATAATAATATGAGGATAATAATCAGATATTGTGATCATTGTACAAGAAATTTAAAGCTAATTAAATTTTGATTGATAGAGGAGAGCGTAGTCGAGCGGTTAGGGAACGAGACTCGTCATACAGAGGTTGTGGGTTCGAGCCCCAGTGACGGCACTGCCGGCCGGATCATGTCTCCTTGTTTCCTTGGGCAAGACATTTTACTCTGTAATTGCTCCGTGGTTCGGAAGTTACGTAAAGCCGTTGGTCCCCTGTGCGAATGCTTCTTCTTGGGTCCCTACATACAGTGTATATCTGATGAGTCTATTTTAAAGGCCGTTTTATACCCTGCCTCCCCACATTTTTTGAAACCAAACATTTAGTCATTTGTCTGTTGTTACGTACACATAGTTAAAACACACTCTCTATGTCAGCGAGATCCCGATAGCCTAGTAGATAAGTATTAGCTTTTGATGCAAGAAGTCCCAGTTTCGAATCCCGTCTTTTTTTCTTTTTTGTCATTTGAAAACAAAGTGTTAATTTTTCCCATCATATTAGATTGATATTCCTTCAATAAACTATTTTTACAAAAGAATTTCTTTACATAAACATGATAAAATCATTTCCCAATAGCCCGTTAACAATATGCATAGTGGATGCACATGTCCCAGTCAAGCTCGGAGCTGCTTCACTTGGTATGGTGTGGTAAAGATGTGACTTGTCGTTTACGATGGTCGCTGTGTATTTCGGGATAATGTGATGACCGACATCATGTCCCTTTCGAATGTTTAATTGTACTGAATTTTTCCTCAATTTACTTACTGATTTTAAAGTCTTTCAGGAAAGATGTATGTTAAAAATGTCTTGAATATGATGTCTAATATTTTATCTTGCAGTTTGTATAAGCAATTTCACATAAAATTTGGTAAAACAAGCTGCAAGTAATTAGATTTGACCTCATGATTTTAAAAGTTTAAAATTGACAAATTTTTTAAAAAAATATAATGAAATGAGAAATGTTTATTCCCCACTGTCAAACATAGACTTATCTTTTTGAAAAAAACACTCTAAATATTTTCATCCACTTCATCATTTTCTATTTACATTAACCCCTTTGTGATTACAGGGGTTCAAAGTCCGATCCTCTCTGACAGGTCACGTCGGGAAAAAAAATCTAGCGACCAAGTTTTCCTGGTATTCACCCGGGATATACCCGGGAAATGAAAATTTCGTCTAATGAGCTCATTTGCATAGGTCCTAAGTCCTGAATATGTTTATCACACTAGCGATCAAATTACCTATAAGCATCAAACATTGGAGGTTTTTCATAATAAAATGTAAATAGAAAATAAAAATGAAATTTTTGAACCTTTGGCCATGAAAAATTGCATGTTCTGGAACTTTTAAATGTTGACATCAACTGAAAATAAAAACTGGTTTAATATAGCAAAGTGTCATATTTTAGCTAACCCAACTGGGAAAGATGTCAATTTTCTAGATTTTGTGATTTTCCACTAGTTTATATATTTTACTCAGTTCTTTCATTAAATCAAGAAAATAAAATGCAACAAGCGCCACTCTAAACTCTTTTGTAAACACACAAGTTTGGATTTTAGTAGCAAATTACACAGGCACATGATTTTAAGCGTCTGGATTTAATTTGTAAAGTTTCGTGAATCAAAACGGAGGAGCTTTGTATAACAGTAACAAGTTGTAAATTCCCCAAGTGATAAACTGTGATAAAAGATTGTATCTTACATAGGTTTATACAATTTGCGAGCTAACTATTCTAATAAAACAGACATAAAATAATCTACTCATTGTCATAAAATTTGTGTGTCACATTTTAGAAGTATCAATTGTTGACAACTTTGAAGTCGGTACGAATTTTATACGTTTGATAAGCTCTTTAAATGCCTCGTGGTACTTAGGATTGGTCATTCCATATATCACGGGATTTATTGAAGCATTGATGTACAGGCATACTTCCGCAGCTCTACGAATTGCTGACATGTCATTATTGGGTATCACGCCACCAATTTTCATCACATAGCTGTAGAAGGTTGTAATCTCAGCAAATTTGGTCTGTGAAATAAGTACAAGATAAAAGATAATAGACTCGCAAATGCGTCGACACTTGAGGCGTAAAAGTAATTTTAGTCCCCCAGGAATCTAGGTCCACCGTCTATAGACCATAACGGAATAAGGCGCGAAACTAAGGAGAATTGTTAGCCTATATTTTACTGTACAACCCGTACAATAAAAACGGGGAAACATTCCTACTACACCAGTGTAATGAAATACAGGGTCCGTGTGACTGAGTGTCCTAGCATTTGTGTAGGCCGTACTTGTACATAATATATGCGATAAATAAATCATTGATTGTGTCTTATTCCGTGTAGTTCACCCGGACTCCTGGTTATGGGAGACACCCAGTCTCATTACACCGCCGAGACAGCTTTGGGAAAGGGATTTTCCGTAAGCTGTCCCACTTTAAATCTGATTTTGTTTATGTGACACAGTCTTTATTTGATTATAACATGACTTATCATCATCATCCATTCGTCTGCGCAGCGGAGCAGACGGCCACAGGGTTTCTAGATGCACTACGTTCATCAGCTACTGCAGCATCTCCTCACAGCCAAACTATTACCATTAAGCTCTTGTTTAATTTCACTTCAGTATTTATGCCATACTGCTGAACTCACGCAGACTACCGGCAGGTGACACTATTTCGCCTTCTTCTCTCCGATGTATATGCATGACATATTCAATCGACCTTGCTGTGATGTTTAACGTGACCTGCCAATAAAGCTGACTTTGAACCCTTATTATTTGAACAAGGAGAAAGCAAATGCAAAGTGGGAACGTGGGTATGAAAATTTGGAGTTTTTCGTTTATAATGTGAGTGAATTTTACATGATACATTATATGGTATTTTCTATCAAAATTACAATTTTTGAGCCTTTTAAGACATACCAATTTCAACCCCTACATCAATCTTGTTTTAGAAGATAAAAAGACGTCAGTTTGGTGATTCCACTAGCAAAAATATGAAAACTCAGATTGATGAAATTTGGAAAATATATTTTGCATACAAGACTTTAAAACTGAAGATAAAACAAGGAGAAGTAAATACGATGATGTGGTGTATGAAAGGTACCTAATATCGGCTCGTCATACTTGCCTGCGATTTGTATTGGGATAACCAGGCATCCACATTTCGATAACAACTACCTTTTGTGCCGACGGGTCATCCTCTGACGTCAGCAGTGTGCATTGATCTCATAGCAGGGTTCACAGCAGAGGCTCACAGCTAATGTTTTGAATGGCACCGCTGCCCGCTCGCTGTGTTGAAATAAAATGCATTTCATGTGAAATGTAGTGAATATTTACATACATTTTTCTGGATAAAAGTAACCTTTGTGGTTTTTTAATATAAATTATGTCAAAATTTCGAGAATATCATTCGTGACTGGTAAAAACTGAAGAAAAAACATCACGCTTAGCAAAAAAAAAAGGAATTTATCAAAACGATTGAGGCAGGACTCGAACCCACGATCTTCAGAGTTAAAATCTCGCCCTGACATTGAAAATCCCCCGTTGAATTCCAGTTTCATAGTATTGCGCATGCGTCACCAATCCTATAAACAGAATGAATATAATCTTAAATTCCCCTCATAGACATCGTCAGCTCGCATAGTCTAGTGCTTAGTCATTCAAATGAATGTTCAGAAAGATTTTATAAACTTTATTTTACCTTTGCTATAAAATTGATACATTTTATTTACTTGGATTTTATGCAATTAAAAAAAAAACCGAGAGTATTTCTCTCAAGTTAATCGTCAGTTTTGGAAATTCGTGAAACTGTGTTGGAGTTTAGAGCAAGTTGAACAATGAGACAATATCTACAGTTGGCTTCACGAATATCTTTGTTATTAAAATCAGTTGACCAAAAAATGACATGTCTTCATAAAGAATTATATTCAATGCCAATTTAGTGTTATATGTATCCGTTATTCAATAAAAGTTCACGCACTATCCATTATAGAATAAGGGCTAGTTAATGATATAGTTAAATGTGCAAACATATATTGGGCCATTCGGTACAGGCATGAATAAAAATGTGGGTCTTCCGGGTTTGAGGACTTGAAAATGCGGTAACAACATCATGATATAGACTCAAATTCAAAATAGTCCGTTTTTAAAATGTTAAAGAAGAACAGTCCGATGACGTCAAAGTTTTTTTTTTCAAACTTTTCAAGATTTTGGTATCACAATATTAGCCATGTAAAATTTTACTTCTGAAACATGACGAGTTTTGGAGATACGTAAAAATGTTAAATTATAAACCATAAAATTATCTACACGTATATACACGGTGAAGTAAGCAGCGGTAAAATACAAACTTGCTCATAAAATCGAAACAACTTTGCTGATTCAACAAATTTAAATTTGAAATTTTTTCTTAAATGGTAATCTTTCATATGGCAGTGAAAACCAAAATTTATAAAATCGGACCATGTATCTTTAGATTCTAATTGCTACGAATTTACAAAATTAGCGCTCGAAAAATGGGAAAATCAGACTTAAATTTCCTTTAAGGCATGAAATTAGGGGAAAACTTGATTGGCAGACGTGATAGCCTAAGTAAAAGGGAGGATCAGGCTGCCCATAAAAAGGGGGAGTCACCGGGTATTTGAATTAAGGCAGGAAGCCAAAATAACTTGAAATGGTGCCATTGGTTCAAGTCGGTTTTAAAAAGGGGGGCCGCGGTCTATCCCGAGGCACATCATAGCCACAACGGAAGTGCCCCCCTGCATGCACCCAATAGCCAAAACATCCTGTTCCAGATCTTACCGTAGCTACAACAATGACTTAGCTGATTACAGTGAACAATTTGCTGTCGTCATGGTCATGTCGATGTGACGAATTAGAATTATGAATAGGCCTAATATCTGGTGATGACAATGATTATAAAGAGGGGAGCGTGGCCGAGCGGTAAGAGAACGGGTCTCGTAATACAGAGGTTGTGGGTTCGAGCCCCGGACCGGGCGATTTTCGTCCCCTTGCTCCATGGTCGGACAGTCACGTAAAGCCGTGGGTCCCCTGTGCGAATGCTCCTTCTTGGGGCGCTGCATACAGTGTATACCTGGTGACACTTGTACTTGGTGACTCTTAATGATTATGACATGCATGCAATATGTTGATTTCAGAAAGAAATTTCGATTCTGAACCTCGCTAAATCTCAGTTTGAAAAATCAAAAATAGGCTTACGTTATAAAGACATGTCATCTACAAGTTCACTAATGCCAGCGAGCGCAGTATTTTAGAAGACCTTGTTTCAGTATAACTGAGAAACGTAGATAAGCTAAAAGAGACCCTGAAAATAACAAAATCAGTCAGTTTGGCACAACTTTCTCTGTTCATTCTCCGAAAAAGCGTGCAACTTTGGTTAGAGAAAATTTAAAATTTCGACTACTAATAACACATACAAAATCATAAACTCTTATGGGTTCTGAAGAAGAAACAGTGCATGGGAGATGTTTAAAAATACTTGATTTTTGTTAACCATCGTATTCCCTATTCTTTACATTACGTATCTGTGGCTACATATCTGTTTGAATCTTTTCTTTAATATTCATTTTTTAGAAAATTTGTTTTCTTACAAATTTGATTTTTACACTAAATTAGGAGCTCTATACATACTACACTGTAATGTAGTATTTTCGCTCATAGTGTACTGCGTTTTGCGAGAAGGCAGCAGAATGTACATTACGTATCTGTTTCGACGTCACCGTCACATAGGTTTTTTTTGACATTAATATCCTTGTAAATCGTTACTATAAATGTATAATTTTATTTAACATATATGTTATGCAACACTCAAGTTTACTTGATAAACCTAATGAGGAATCATCCATCAACAGATTTATGTTGACACTTTGTTATCGATTTTAGAAAGGATTACGTATCTGTTTTCAATATTGGCGACATGCTTTCAAAAAGCTCTTATGCCATTTCAAATACTTAATATGATTAAACTTTATATGTCATTATCAAAACCTTTTACGGGCTGTTATATAGTGTGCATTATGTTTGATATGCTCGAATATTTTAGGAACGGGGGCAC
>JXSR01S037873.1:19491-30470 GCA_000969725.1 Ophiothrix spiculata
GGTGTGTTATTATGGGGGACACGTACAAAGCTTATCTGGATAAAGTTCTAATACTTCAAAAATTGGCAATCAGAACAGTGACAAAAATGCACTAAGAAGTCATACTGGACCTCTGTTTTTAAAACATAATTTACTCAATGTGTATGATACATAGCCTATACCATGGCTATGATGTGAAATCCTAAATATGAGAACCAAAAAATACATAATGAAATGATGGCACTTAGCGCAATAAAAGATTTAAATGAGACGGATTTTCACCTTGTACTTGGTTGCCTCAAGTATTTTGCTACAAAAACCTGTTTCAAATGTGAACCCTACATAATTTGTAAGAAATGATTCAGATTTCTAGATTTCATAATAATTAGATTTAATAATTTGGTAAAAACTTGGATGCAGATTACATTTTTTTCACAGTAGTACACTGTGGGTTGAGCGCAGATTCAGGTACAGTATATCAGTCATGCGTTTAGTCTGTAACTGTTTATTTGGAAGCAAGTATAATCTTTGTTGTGAACGTGTTTATTTAAAGTATAAGACTTAAATACATTCTTTTGAAAGCAGTACATATAAGCAGGTTGTACCACGATAAATTTTTTGGCTCATATGATTGACTCAAATTTGGTTCATGAATGGCACCCCTATACTCGTAAATTAGTATTTGTATACATACCATATTTCAATTTCTTAGCACTACTTGGCACGTCCCTATCCCGACAAAAATTTAGTAACCCTACCCATGAGGCCTCCAGCCCCCTCACATCAAATCTCCAAGTTACGCATTTTCTCAATTTAATCCATTTATTTTCTTAAATAGTACTGATTCCCGGTGGGGACCTCGATTTATGAATTGACTGAGATGTGCCGTTCGCAAAGTCAAACCCATACCAATGTATGAGGGCTACAAAACATCCATTCCAAAGGTATTCTTAGAGAAAATTAAACAAAATACCATCTATGGTGATTTTAATGACACTTTTGTAAATTTCTAAGGATGTCGTTAACTTAAAAAAGGGCTGATTTTTCCATTTTTTATTTTTGCAATTTGGGAGGCCTTATCCATAATTGGGCCCATGTAAGGGCAAATCATACTCGGCCTCCAAACAAAATTTTTCCTACAAAACATTTGGTCGTGACGTCACCAAATATTTGCCATCGAACTTAAAGTATGAACGGGTAGCAAAAATGTGGTCCAATGTATATATGGCAATTCAATCGCATGTGCAATCTAGCGCGAAATTTTATTTGGTCTCAACTCGGTGTTGAAGTTATTTTGTTTGGAGTCACTCGTCATTTTGACGTCACGACCAAATGTTTGGTAGCGAATATTTTGTTTGGAGGTCGAGTATGTTTTCGGCCTAAGAATAGATTCCTTTATGGGGTATGCATGTCATGTAAGTACAGTGTAGATTGATTGATTGATTAATTGAATGTGAAAAATCACATTCTCTTTAAAGAATCATGATTGCACAAATAATTCCTTCTTAAGGAATTTTTATTGTTTTCTTATTTTTGTTTCAAAAGGGCATGCTTACTTCAGGTCTACCTGGCCTTTGAAACATGTCCACAATATTTGTCTTTTATATACATGTATATGTAAATTTGATGATAAAAAAAGTTTCAATGAATGAATGAATGAGTGGATGTATAATTAACTTACCAACAAAACAGAAAATAAACGGAACGACTTCTAAAAACACATTGTAGTATCTCATAAATGCCAATGGACGAACACCTACTTTTGCCCTACAAGTTCCAAACACGACAGGGAATCCTTCAAGTCCGTCTTCATATTTCAAACAAAGACGATCTAGAAATGCACCATTGTATGCTTCCGGTGCAGATAATACAATGGCTATGATAATGCATGCTATTATCAATCTTGTTGCCCTTGATTTGTCGTTGATTACCCTGTGTTTTAGCGGATGACAAATTGCCATAAAGCGGTCAAATGTAACGGTAGTGACGATGAAGATTGAAAATAAATAACAACCATTGTTGACCATTATTGTAATGACACAGCCTACTCGTCCCAAATATGCAACATCATTTACAAAAGGCGATAGATACCAAGAAGTAAAGTTGATAACTCCCGAAAATACAGAATATAAAATATCTGACAGTGATAAGGACACCAGATATGCATTGGTGATTGTTCTCAAGCTTTGAGTCTTCAAAACGACTGTAATAAAGAGTCCATTTAAGATAAGACTTATAACGGCCGTAAGTGGCACAAAACCAGATTGCATGAAATTTTCAAAGTCTCCTCTTTCTGCTAATTTGATGATAATTTTGCTTACAAAAAAGAAGTTTGTTTGGTTTCCACTAGTGCAATGTTTTTCGTAGTATCTCGTCATGCTAATTCCTTAAGAAAATAACAAAAGTTATAAGGAAAAACATATTATATACATTAATTGATTGTGAGAGAATGAAAGACAATTGGCCCGTATTCCAGAAAGATGTTTAGCTAAACCATTGTTTAAAGGTAAGAGGAATCCACGTGCTCCGGAAAATGTGAATGCTAACTATTTTTCAATCATGAAAAGATAAATAGTTTCCACTGCCTTTACGGGGACTCAAACCATGGAAACTAAATGCAATTTTTGCCTTATTGGAATGCTCAATTTGTAAGTAAATTATACGAATACGTATATCAGACAAAATGTAGATAATGTAGATACTAACATCAGGCTATTCACAGCTCAAACAGGGCGAACTCAGAGTCATAATTCACGCCCGGTTTTTCGGACAAAACAACGCGGGTTTGTTACATTATCATTCAAAATCAACACAACAAATTTATGAAATATTATTTGTAATTCAATAAAAAGTATCAAGCCTACAATCTGTCAAAATTTGAAAACAGGCGAATCGTTCGAACATCATAAAATTTTAAGGTTTCGGCGAAAAAGGTGTAAATTTTTCGAAGTAGTGTATTGACGTAATTTTGACTTGATAATGGACGTGCACTCACTACTAAAGTCTCATGTATAAACTAGAGACTCTATTACATATGTACGCCAAAAATTGTATTATTCTGATATGTGTAAGTAGGTAAAAAGTTGCAGTAAAGATGCCGTTGGCAAAAATGGCACCCATTTAAGAACTGTAGCCTTAACTGAGCATCAACTATCCAAGAATGATATGCATCATTGCAGCTTTCAAGCAGAACAGTTCAATGAGTCGTGCTGTTGACGAGAAATAAAACCTTGATTTTGCTAAACACCTTTCTAGAACACGGGCCGTTGTGTTTAAAATGTACTATATTAAGGTAGTAGCCCTAGCGGAAATACGTTTGTATATTAATTTTTTATGATACAAAATTTCAGGTAATGTAGGCCAGTTGTACATGTATCTTCAACGATTTTTAAATGCGTAGAACTTACACATTAAAAGGAACTTTGCTACCAAAACTCAAATTAGTAAAACATAACAGTTTTCATCGGTGTAGAGATTAAAGTGACTCAAGGGTAATTTCTAATTAATATTTGCATCTCTATTCTGTTTTATATTTCAAACTTAAACTAAAAACAAACCGAAATGATCAGTTATGTAGATCTGAATGTTTACAATCTGTATTTCAAATAACGAGAAACATTTTCGAGTATAGGATGACAACAAACAATTAATTGTTTCTCTTTTTCGTTGCAGATAATCAAAATTTATGTTCACTTACCTTATTATTTCAACAATGAACAAACTGATGAATTTTAATGTTTTAGATCACAATATATAAAGTGTTGACAAGACGTGTAAATGTTGTATTCCCCTTTTCTTCTAGCAAATCGTCAAGATGCAGGTTTTCCTTTTTATAAACACGTTGCCAAAGAAGTTTTAGAATAGCGATATAGAACGAAAAGTTCTATTTGTAATTGGTCAGAATAAAATTTGTCATTTCCTTTTTGAATATTTCTTTTCATAATGTGCTGAAAGTTTTCTGAATAATAAGTACCACGTTCTCTCATATTATGACTTGGATATTGCTCATAATAAGACACCTCAGTGTTTTACTATCTATAGATGGTCACCGAAAATAAACCGCCCTCTGCGATGACCAGGCGCAAACTCATCATGATGGATTTTATATTATTTCACATTACTCAGCCAGTACTTAGAGCCTATGCAAATGAGCTTTTAATGAGCAATTTAATTTTTCGACCTGGCGATCAATATTTAAAAACTTGGTCGCGATATTTTTTCTTGACGTGACCTGTCGGATAGTTCGGACTTCGAACTATAATCATAAGGGGTTTATGCAAATAAAAAATGGAGATATGGATGAAATTTTTTCCATTAAAACATGCTTTTGTTTGACTGTTAGGAATTTAAAAAAAAATCTTCATTTTAAACAAAATTGCCAATCTTCAGCTTTTAAAATTATGAGATCACATCTATTTATGTACGTGAATTGGCTAATACAAACTGCAAGTTTAGGTATCAGACCCCACATTCAGAAGAATTGAAAAATATACTTAATTCCTGTAATACGAGATTCGAAAGTTAGAGCTCTCGCACCAAAATCAAGTAGCTTAGCCACTAGACTATAGAGACTATGTTGGTATGGAAAGGGTATTTTAACTATAATATACAAGTGCCGCTTAATTGATCATTTCCGGGGTTACATGATGTTCTGCCAAGAAATTTGGTGTTTATTCGACCTCATTGGACTAAGCGTCATATTCTGTTACGCGAAGCGTGTTTTACCCAAATTACCGCAAATATTTTAGTAAATCTGTTAAAGAATTGCGGTTGCTCTTTTTTGACCAAGTGGCTAAAATATATTAAGTTTAGAACCGTACGTTTTAGGTTAAACGCAAAGACCCAATTTGACCACACTTAAGGAAAATAAACACTTGCACTTTCACACGAAAATACACTTATATTTCCATTTTTTTTTAAATTTCAAAATGTTTTCATAACATTTATGATTCTAGGTGCAGTTTGGTTTGAGATTCTATGCTACTTTGGCATGTTTACCGGCTTTTAAAACTAGAGCATCCGAACTCATAAATATTCATACGCAAGTCAAAAACGACCTGTCCAGTAATCTTGAAAATAAGCGACATTTCAGCGAGCAGAATTCTGGCTGTACTGAATATACTCACCAGGTATACATTATACAGCGTCCCAAGAAGGAGCATTTGCACAGGGGCCAACGGCTTAACGTGACTTCCGAACCACAGAGCAAAAAGAGTAAAGTTTCTTGCCCAAGGAAACAAGGAGACCGTCGGGTCCGTGGCTCGAACCCACAATCTCTGTATTACGAGACCCATGCTCTAACCGCTCGGCGACGCTACACATTTGCTTGTTAGTCAGTTAGGCTTCAAAGAGAGGTCTGGAACAGTTTCAGAAAAAAACCCGCTCTTAATTTGTTTAGTTATAAGTTATAAAATGCAGAAGGGGTGTTCGAGATGAATTTTTTTGTCACCAAGTGAAGGGTATGGTAAAGTTAGACAATTACATAGAAGGGCGATGAAAATTATTTCCGGTTTTTGCGCTGACGCCCAAAAAACAAATGTTGGGTCCATATGGACACCCCTTGACCACTTAAGTGTCAAGGCTTCAATCATCTATCAATTACTTTGTTTGAAAATCAGCTGGTGGACTATTATTCATGATATTATAGTCCAATAAAATATATCCTCATTTGTAAACAGTTTCAAACTTAGTTTGTTTGTTTGCTTGTTTATTTCCAAATACGTTCTTCAGAATTTGTTTGATTTTTTAAATATGTTTTGTTGTAATGAAAAGCGTGGGATTTTCTGTAATAGAACTTTATTCGGAAATGACACCGTATTGTACGGTTGTCACAAGAGGATATTGCATATTGAAACACAAAGCTTCGTTTTAACTTGTTAAGCATTTACCTACCAAAATAAAGACTTGTTTCCTTAAAAGATTTCAATAAATATACAAACAACATGAATAAAATAGTCACATTTATATATATTGATATGTTAAGTTAAAAAATAAACGCATTATTTTTTCTTTGCTTCAGTTTGCCAGTTTCTTTTTTTTTGTGTTATTATTCACCAAGAACACACATTTTCCACGAAAAACGACTCATTGGTATTTTATTCAATAGTAAATGCGTAAATAGCTCAGATAATAAGGAAATCCATTAGAATTAATCTATCTTCTCAAAGCATACCCGAGACAGCCAGTCTCCAACAACTTACAATGGACATCCTTGAAATCATTCATGGACATTATTGTGTACCTGGAGATAAATGTTGATATTCATGAGTCTGAGAACATTATGTGACCGTCCATCCTAAACCAGCCGTAAATGTCACCGCTTGTCATTTTCACTTTTTAAAATATTTGCAAAGGCCATGCTTTATAAATCAAAATAACACCTTAATGAACTTCACACAATTTCCAGAAGTCAAGTTATGGTTACACACCACTAAATAGCTACTGAAAAGCAAGCCGTTTTACCATATAAAAGTATAGGAAAGGCATTTTCTAGTGTTGAACCTTTTGGTCCGCCAAAGGTTGTCAGGGAGTAAAACGTATAGCTGAGATAAAGGCGTTCAAAGATTATTAAGATCTGATGATTCTCTTAAAAATATGCAGATGAAATGAAACTTTGCTGGTATTTTGTAGTAAGCACAGGGATTGTGAATCTGTCAAAAATCAATTTCAGCAAATTACGACCTTGAAATGTGTTTTCACCTGTAGCGCAAAATGAAGTTTTTAAATGGCATTTACGGCTCATATGGGCTGGGCAGCCACAAAATGTTTAGATGCATCAGAGAACCAATGTTTTGATAGATTAAAAAATGTTATGAATTCGTGGTGGGTTTGGGCTGGAAAACGTCTGATCATCTCAGAGGGCGTTCTATATTTGGTGACCATTACGTTGTATATGACGAACTTCCCAATCATTTTGTAGGAGTACATCGTGTATATTATTCATGAAATTGACAGCTCATAGAAGGAAAGGAATGACAAATTCAGTTCTGACCAATCACAAACAGAATATGTTGCCATGTTGTTGCTATTCTAAATTCACCATTATAAAAAGGACGACCACATATTCACGAATTGCTAGACTGGTAAGTTGTAAAGTTTACACTTGTTCTTGTCAACACCAATTTTACCGATCTTTTAGTCCTTGTTGAGATTAATATAAGGTAAGTTTTCTATAGCTCAAGTTCAACTTCAACGAGTATAAAATGAATATAAATATCTTCAAATATTTAGATGTGCTTGAATATTTATTCACGTAGTTATAAATACAGATTTGAAAATTTTGGATTATATGTTTTTATTGTTTGTTGAAGTGCAGAATATAGACTTACTACAGGGCAATATTATTGAGATCATAAAGTTAATTACCCTAATATCTAAGCGAGAATTTCTAACTTTTGTTCAATAAAGTTCCATTTAATGTGTATCTGACAAATCGACGTTTCTTGTGCGTTAAACATGGAATTACATTACCAGGGAGTTTTTTGTTTAGTTACAAATCAAGTTCTGCAATGAATGTAGTTTTTATTCTCAACAATGATATTTAAAAGGCACGGTTCTCAAATCATGACGAAAGTTTTTGAGTCATACGAACGGCGGCTTGATGCTATTGTTTGCCTCATGATGCAGAACAAACATTGAGTAATGATTCAAAGATACATATACTATAGTGAATTAATTGATGCAGAAAAATTGCATGGGGCCATTATCATTATGAAAATTACTTCAGAGGAGGCTAGTAGTTATGCGTTTCTTTGTTTCTTTTGCGCCATTACTCAAAATACATTTCGTCATAGTTCTTGCTTCAAAGCCTTCCAAATGTCGAAAGATATTCCGCCATGAATTGAGAAGGCCTAAAACGTTGTTGTTATTTGATCTGATGGTTTTTTTTTTCAGAAGACGTCAGCATGGTGAGATACTACGAAACGCATTGCAGCGATAACCAAACAACCTTAATCTTTGTACCAAACTGGCTGGTTGAACAGGTATTAAGAAAAGACTTTCAAAATTTCATGCTATCTATATTTCTACCGTTTACGGCAGTCATTAGCCTTATTTTGAACGGACTCTTTATCATCGTCGTTTTGAAAATTCAAAGCATGAGAACGATCACCAATGCTTATTTAGTATCCTTATCACTGTCAGATATCATATATTTAGTTTCATCGGCAGTTATCAATTTTACGTCTTGGTATCTTTCGCCTTTTGCAGACGATGTAACATTCTTAGGACGAGTAGGCTGTGTCATTAGAACAATGCAAAACAATGGTTGTTATCTATTTTCAATGTTCATCGTCACTATTGTAACGTTTGATCGCTATATGGCAATTTGTCATCCGCTAAAACACAGGGTAATCAACGACAAATCAAGGACAGGACGATTAATTGCATCATGCGTTATCATTGCACTTGTATTATCTGCACCGGCAGCATACAATCAATCAGTTATGTTTCGTGAGTGTCTTATATATGAGGACGGAGTCGAGGGACTGCCCGCAGCGTACGGCGTTTGCAGGACAAAAGTAGATAGGCGTGCATTGGTATTTTTAAGATACTACAAACTGGTTTCTGAAGTCGTTCCGTTTACTTTCTGTTTTATTGGTAAGTTAATTAACATACACATCGTATTTTAAGGAACACTTAAAACTCAATCAGTGGTTGACCTGGGGTCGATTTCACTAACATTACGATGCAACGGATAACGAAGGGTTCAGCTCGCAACTACAACTAGACTTAAACAAAGACGTGAAAACCCTTGGTAAGTGTTCACCGCATCGTAAGGTATTTGAATTTATGCATTAGAAAAATCGATCCGTTTGTTAACGTCGCATGGGGTCAAGATGTGGTTTTAGCTAACGATGGGTTAAAGATGCATTTTAACGTTAGTGAAATCGACCCCTGGTCTGTTCGATTGCTAGTTGAATTGCTAGATGAACTGTCATAGTGGAGTGCGGAATATAATAGACGCCACGTTTCTTGTTAAACCAGACCAATGCTACAAAAAATTAGCAATTAAAAATACGCTGAAAAATCATTTTAATAAAGTATTCAGTAAATTAGAAGTGTGTCCATTGAATCGATATCGTATTAGAAATCCCTTTATTCTGTTATTAATTGTAATGCAATCGATTGATTGCATCGTGCCAGAAAGTGCGGCACCCCACCATGTCGTCATACTGAATTCCGAGTTTTGTGGGCTGCTAATTTACCGAATACTTAATGATAATTATTAAAATGATTTTTCAGCGTATTTTTGATTGCTAATTTTTTGTAGCATTGGTCTGGTTTAACGAGAAACGTGGCGTCTATTATATTCTGCACTCCACTATCACTGTGTCAGTTGACACTGTTCTGTTAAATTCGCAGACTGAAATGAGTCCCTGAGTTTATTAAGTTGCGTATAAAATATTTTGTCTTCATAAATGCCAACAAAAGTCGGGTATAATAGTTTGTGTATAAGTGTGTCATTATTAAACGTTTCTTTCATGCTTTCCAGCAAAAGCACTTGCCCATACTAAACACTTCCCCATGCAGTTTGGTTATTACTTTATCCTCATGCTCTCATGGTTGCTCGGATTTCAAAAACAGATGAACTGCTATTTTTGCATGGGATCTCAAGGAGGTCTTTAGATATTTTCAGCTGCGATTAATAGCTCTTATCTCCACCTCTATCTATAGAATCGCGTCAATTCGTTCTCCTGAAAAACTATGGGGATGAACGGGGTGACTTTGAACACTTTTGCCAAATTGTTTATTCTTAACATAGAAAAGTTTCTGATATTTTGCTTTCAAAATACCTCCTGGGGCACATGGTCTTTCTCATGCTGCATTTTTAAAGAACTAGCTGTTATGCTAATACATATTTTTTTAATTTTTAAGTGTTGTTCAAGGTGAAATACCAAAAAAGGTCAGAGATTATTTCAAGGTCAAGGCCATACCGTTGTGAATTCATACGCCTTTATGGAACAAACGTGCAATCCTGTTGCCCAGGAATTCTAGTCAACATCTGACTAGAATACCATGGTTAAAATGACTAGAGTATAGTGAGCTCTTATTGCACCCGGCAATTTAGTCAAATTTGACTTGTTTCTCGTCAAAAGTGACTAGGTATTTTTAAGAGTGTGGACTAAGAAAAGACTTTGATTCCCATTGTCAAGGTCAAAATATCTTTTCTGAGGTCAAATACCAAATGTTCATTTCGATTCAAGGTCATGTAGGTCGATTTAGAGTCACTGCAAAAACTTTGCGAACCCATGGCCCTATATGGACCAAGCTTAGACCATGAATATACCTTAGCTCAGGCAAGGTCAAGGTAGGTCAAGGTAAAAATGACAGGTCAAAAACCAAAATTGATTAAAGAGTCATATCAAGGACATCCGAGATCACTTCAAGGTCACTGCAATAATTTGTACCAAACTTGAACCATGGATATTCTTTTTTTACTTTGATCATACATAATGTACATGGTGTCCCAATAAACATTGCGCATGAAAACGGCGCTGATTTACTCAGAAGTTTGGCATATCAGCTACTCCAACAGTATATCCTTCTAAAGCGCACAGTTTTGTTCATCACCGCTGAAAACATCAAGGCAATCTATTGAGGCAAACCAGAGATAACATTGATTTTGTCAGCTCATAGAATCTATGACCAGCTTGTATCATTTTCCTCCTGCACAATGAGAATCCTGTTAAGCCTGTAATCAGAAGGCATGAAAAGGGTCTATGAGAAATCGACGCTTGAGAAATTTACTGTAAATGATCTCTCATGCTGTTAGAGTCAAAGATAATCGAACAAGATGTATCTACAGTTAATGACACAGATTGAAGGATGTGCAAGAGGTTAATGACCAGGCAAAATTAAAAAGAGCAAATGAAAAACCAATACTGACTCCCACAAAAGAATAAAAATGTCTAAAATCTGAAACAACACATTGACTATTAAAACACTAATACCACAAATATCATGTGAACTATTATGGTTGAATATTAAACACAGCATTA
>JXSR01S037876.1:7630-19309 GCA_000969725.1 Ophiothrix spiculata
TACCAATCATCTGTGAAAAGCGCAAAAAAAAAATCGCCAATATGTCAGAGAGATTTTACTTTGAAGTCATTTGGAGCAAAAAAACATTTCCGTGCGAGGTCACAAACATTACCAAACGTTACATGAACTTTATTCAGTATTTTGGCAATTATTGTAATCTTTAAACACCTGCATGTCTTGATCCCGTCAGTGAGCACCATTATCAACAACAAACTCGTTGATTTTATGTTTATGCTAGGTTCTGTGGCCATTTAAAAGTGAAATTTTCAATTTTTTCGGTCACAAACGTTACTTTAGAATCACCCTAAAAACATGTTGATGAATCATTCTTACCTTTCCATTACGGTTTGTTCTGTTAAACAAATTTTGCAAAGATTTCAGGCAGGATTTTTCCGATGCAATATGTACTGAAGGCACTAATATAAAGTTTAATAAATTTATTGCCTTCAGTACATAGAGTATAGTAATATAACAGAACAGTACAAATTGTTTTTCAAACTCAAGTTTTATTTTCCATACAATCTTCAGTCGCGGATCTAGGATCTGAATTTTACGGGGGGCGGAGGGTGTGTTTTTCAGCTTTTATAACAAAAAAGACCAAATTAGGCTGATTTTGCAGGATTTTGCCAATTTTACGGGGTGGGGGGGGGGGGGGGGGCGCACGCCCCTTCCGCTCCCTAACTGGATCCGCGGCTGAACTTACATTAAAAGATATAAACATAAATAGTCATACAACATTGTAGTACGACAAAATAACATTGAGGATGAGGTGGAGAGCCAATGAGGCCCAAGTATAGCTCACCCCTGAAACGAGAGAAACGATAGAAACCATGACACAACTAAATATGATAAACAAAATACTGTGACAACACTGCACAGAAATACAAATTTACAAGGATTACGCTCAAAAAGATTGCTCATAGTTTTTTAGTCTTTTTAGTTGGTTTCGAAAGTGTCTAAGGCATTTAGATTCTTTTATTTTTTTGGTTAGTGAATGCCAAAGGATTGGGCCGTTTGTTCGGATACTATGATCAGAGTAGGTTTTTTTTTTTGTGTTGAATGTATATGATCAAGGTCATTGATTTGTCTTGTTTTGTAACAGTGGGTATCAGATCGGTTTTTTTTTTAAAGTAGTCCTTAAAATATTGTGGCAATTCATTGACATAAAACTTATATATAAATACTCCAAGTTCAACAGTATATAAATCTGTGACTGTAATAGGATATTTTTTCGGCAAATAAAAGAGCTGTATGACGTCTGTAATGGCTTTTAGAGACAGTTCTTATTGCCCATTTTTGTACTTTTATAAGTTTGTGTAAGTGAATTTCACTAGTATTACCCCATATAAGTATTAACGAACAGTATGCAAATTTATGTACGGTTTGGGACGGCGTATTTAAGTTTGTTCATGACACTAATATTCAATCTATATGATTTTTCACGTTAGATTTTCATCGACCAATACTCCAAAAAACTTTGTAATATTTACTTTTGCTAACAAGTATTATTTAGAACTACATTTATATATTCATTTGCTTTTTTCGAGGTCATTTGACGTATCCCACGAACCATATAGTTAGTTTAACTGGCATCTACTGACAGCTTATTCGCTTTGAACCAGTTGCTCACTTTGTCCAATTCTTTGATGATTATGTATTTTTTACTTATTTATATCCTTGTCAGATAGTAGAATTGTGGTGTCATCAGCAAACCATAAGAAATCAAGCACACTTGATGAATATATTATTGTATCATTAACATACAATATGAATAGTAATGGTCCCAAGATAGATCCTTGAGGTACTCCACATGCTATATTTTGAAGTTCAGATTTACAGTTATTATAAAGTACATATTGTTTTCGGTTTTTAAGATAACATTTGATCCATTCAAGTACTAATCCCCGAAAACCGTAATATTGTAATTTGTATAGGAGGATGGTATGATTAATGGTACCGAATGCCTTAGATAAATCAAGGAATATTCATATTGTTGTTTCACCTTTTTCTAATGCAGAATTAATGTTATCAACCTTCCGGGCAATTGCCATGTCGGTAGAATGCTTTGACCGAAAACCACATTGGTTGTCATTAAGAATTCCTACAGTAGGCCTGTCTATAAAATCAATACTATAAATACAAGTCGTTAAAGAATTTTAGAAGAAAAAAAAACACGGTAACCAGTTGGTAACAGAGAAACTGGACGATAATTGAAAAAAAAAACCCATCAAATTCTGCCTTCTTATATATTGGTATTGCTTTGGCTATTGTCATACTATCTGGGACAACACCTGTTGAAAGGGACAAGATAAATATATTCGTATAGCAGGAATACATGGTATACAAATGGCTTATGACTACTTAAAACTATACATATAACATATTTTTAATCGACAGAAGTATCCAAAGAACAAAAATGGTTACGGTTTGTAAAAATGTGTTACTCTAGACATCTGCATCCCATTCATTTCTTGTCCATGTATGATTCTTTGTCTGAAAAAAGTAGAAGACAAATGGGAAAATGCAAAAAAAGTTCTGCATGCATGAGAACTGACTAGACATAAAATATGAAATCCAGTATTTCGTAAACACTTCATTTAGGCGGAATTCAAGTCGAGAATTAAGCGCAGACAACATACTCAACACTCAAGGTTGCGCAAACTTTATTTTTTGTTAAATAAATTCTTAACATTTTATAAAACAACACCAAAGTTTTGCTTGAATCACGCTTTTGCTTGCATCTACTATGTGCATGTGTGTCAGTGGTGAGAAATGTGAACGTTTTCCAGCTCTAGCTTAAGGTGCATTAACACTGTCACGACTAGTCCTCGACGGAGGGTAACGGCCTCGAAAATCACTAATTGTGGACGGAAAGGGACGACTACATATGAAAAACCAAAATTTGCTGGCGGATGGTAACGACCTTCAGCGACACCACTACGATAAGTAATGAAGGGCTGCAGGAAGGAACGGAGACTTACCAACAAACTTAGTCTTGGGCTTGGCGTTCGGTGACGACTTCTCGACTCTCGACGACGCCCAATTGTAAACAACGTGGCCAGATGGTTTGAAACGACCTTTGACCTCCGTTATCCTTAGTCGTCAGTGTAAACGCACTTTTATACGACGTGTTTACCTGAACCAGATAAAATGCTTATTAATGATAAATGATTCAAAACTTTACCGATTAGCCATCTGATAAACAGCAAAAAGCAGACCTGAGAAGCAAACAGTCAGCACGATGGCGATGGTTAGAGCTGCAATGGATATCCACATCAGAGCACGGAACGACAAAGAATCTCGTGGAGCTGCCTCTGCCGACATAAAAATATCTGGAGATTATTCCCAGGAGATTACTCTAATATAGGGTTTTCATGTGATGTCATCGTACTTGCAACACCATTTTCATGGGCCGGCAAACATAAAGTCCCGTCACATTTACAGTCTTTTAGCAGTACCACGAAACCAGATCACAACTAAATTATGTCAAGAACACGTAACTTATTTGTTTCTTGCCATTTCTTCTTTATTTCTTTCTGGCAATGGATTCAACTAAAAAACGCTGTATCCGATCATGACCAAACTATGCCAGAATGTTGATCATGTGACAAGGATTAGTTCTTGTGCTTTTTGGATGGTTTCCTGTTTTCGTTCTTGGTTCCCGGCGTTTTTTTGGATCCACACAATCAGGTGAAATTTTCAACTTTGTCCGATTTCAACGTTTAAGGTGTCAAATTGTTCGTCTTTGACTAGCGATCAAAAGTCTCAATAATGACCCCATAGTCCAACCCTTCCTTGGGGGTCAAAGGTCAAAAGAGGGGTCAAATTTTCAACTTTGTCTGATTTTAAAGGTTAAGGTGTCAAATTGTTTGTCTTGGACCAGCTATCAAAAGTGACATATAGACCTTTCCTTGAATTATTCTAATTGCATAAATTGATTATAAACCAAATTTCAAAATGTATGAAAACATTTTTTTAAATTTGTTTGAGGTCACAAAGAGGTTCTTGTCTCCACTTTACCTTAAAAAAACCCTCAAGAACCCAACCACGTAACTTCCCTCGTGCCCTTTTGAAGGGACAACGTTTCTAGTTTAGTTTAATTGTCAAGTCATAATTTGAACTCATTCACAAGTTACAACCGATTTTGATATCTTGCTTAAACTATAAACTACTTCGACCCCCACCAAGATGGCGGCGAAAACGATCCCTTTACGTGCACTTGTATGCGCTTGTGTGCATTAACAGCCTTTTAGCACTATAGATTTCTGCTATAAATGTCCACCTGCATGATATCATCTGTACCCACTTTGCTAATCCAGGTGACCACCCATTTTTCACTAGCAAACTACATTGTACATAATTTATTCATAATCCTGATTTTTTTTGAAAAAGCAACACGGACTCGTTTATGAGAGTGAGGGTAACGCAAGGGCAATTTAGAGTCTAGCCAAAACGGCGGGAATACAACTTTGATTAAATTATAAATAAGCCATAACAATACCTTGTTCAACATGGACGGAAAAGCTGCAGATTGCCTGGTTAGACGATTCATCTTCAAAGATGTAAACAACATGCGTTGATCCAGCAGAGAATATCTGGCCTGGTTCGTGAGAAGCATTTGATATGATGGATCGAGAAAAGTCAATTGCAAAGGGTGCTATCCATGAGACAGGCGTGCCAGAATCCACTACGGTTGTTGTGTTGATGTCGGAAGGACAGTGAAATATTCTCGGTGGCGTTGTATCGACTGTGTTAAAGGCACATTTATAATAAGTTTTGCTATGTTCGAAAATAGGCTCTAGTATACTAGAAAAGGTTACAACTTCTGCATCAAACATACTTCTTGGGAGATCTTTCGATAGATATCGTCTTTCGTCACCAGCTACTTGTGTGGCACTAGTGATGATGTTACGCTCGATCTTGTTTTAAAACCAAGTTCAATGTATTTCCCAAAAAATTTCCGAAATCTTGAGGTTAGGTTTACACTCTGTGTACTTTTGTTTAATAAGTCCAAGAAAATTTTGTTTGGTCTTTAGTTTCAATAAAACATTTTTCAAAACAAATATTTTATGCTAGTAATGTGCTCTAATTTCTGTGGGATAAGCTGGGAGTTAATTCTTAATTATTCCGAGTCAAAATGGACTCAGATTAAGGCATTTTTAAAAACCCACGATTCGAGTTGAACTCCATGCGGACCCATATCCGAGTCGTTTTTAACCTGAAATTAGAATTAGAATTATGTGCCTTTCACAACCAATATACCAATATAACAAAACATTTTAACTACAGGTAGCTCAGGTACTAGGTTAAAACGCTTATTTGCGTTGAGCTATCATTTGGATATTTGAGCTATATAGAACAAACCGAGATACTTAGGGGTCGCTTCAAAATTCAACCGGCGGTTGCCTGTCAGTTCTGGGCGGTTCAACCGGAATAAAAATTAACCAACCGCCCAGACTCGCCCAGAACCGGCAGACATCCGCCGGTTGAGTTTTGAAGCCGCCCCTTATTTTAATTAGCATATTTAATAAATCTCACCTATTTCAAATGCAACAATGAATTTGCAGACTTTGTAATTATTTGACTTATCCACAAAGACATATCTCACTATATTTTCTCCGTAAAGGGAAAAGTTTGTAGGTATATCTGACAATGTTTGCGACAAAGTTACATTTCCTGAGAGGTCGGAAGCTGTGGGTTCCTTCCATGACACCTTTGCTGATGTTTGTCCAAGTTCTGCGCGTTCTATGATGTTGACAGGACAATGTAGAATAGACGGCGGTGTTGTATCAGCTGTAAGTGAAAGTTGTTCAATGTACAATTTCATTTCCATGAAAAAGCACAAGGAATAATAAAACACATCCGAATCAAACGAACTGAGAAGCCAAAAGGTCCGGGGGAGGGGTAATTGGGTATTGTTACCGGGTAAACACCCGCGTTACCAAAAAGGTCAGTCTGGACAGGTCTCGAGACTTGCAATATAGGGTATCAAAATCGACCTAGTATTCTGAATTGTTTAATTAATGACAATGGTGCCTTAAATTGCCAATAAAAGTGTTTCAAATACCTAGAGACCAGTGTAGCAGGAATGTAAGTCCCCCTTTCTACATTGTCCGGGTTGTACAGTAAAGTACAGGCTAACAACTCTCCCGCAAAATTAGCTTCACGCTTTATTCCGACACAAATATCAGTTACCCCCCCCCCCGGGCAAAAGGTAGCTTACCAGAATTCATGAAAACTCACGAAAATACAGGGTGTCCCATAAACATCTTACAATCTTGTAATTTTCTTAGGTTATGAATCGAACTTTCAGATACTGTTCGTTTCATTTCAATCGGTATTGTACAACAAAGGTTACGTTTTAAAGAGAAAAGATAATTAATGGAAGAAAACTGTAGTAATGAATGCCCAAGAATCGAAAACATTTCTTATGAACGTACCTTGGGTTATGATGACTTGAAACACACAGGAAGCGTTATTTCCCAACTCATCAGTAAACGTGTAGGTGACGTTGGTCGCTGAAGGGACATCGAATTCATGACCTGGGTTGTAGTTGGAGGACACCCTTAAATGTGCTCCGCTGTCTATATCAAACGCTGTTGGCTCTGGCCAAGATACTGCAAGTTTGGCCATGCTTGGGTCTAGTTCCACGTCTTTGTGGATACTGTTTGGGCACTCAGTAATAATAGGCGGTTGGGAATCAACTATTGGATAAAAATGAGTATCAATACCAATGATAACTACTACTTTCAGACAAGAAGCTGGTATTGTATTTGCATGTTACACTGTTTCTCTAAATAATCAGATAATAATCAAAAAATGAAAATATGACATGGTGCATGACTGCAAAAGTTAAAGTTACATTGCCCCTGCATGGACCAGTAGCTACCAGTGTCCCAGTGGAATTAAGAAAAAATTCAGCGTTGACCTTCCCAAAATAGGTGTCGAAAAAATAAGACTTAAGTGTTTCAAAATTCAATTGTTCAAATAAAGCGTTGGTAACATTACTAAAGTTAGTCATGTTAGTCCTCAATCCTCTATTTATTATGTTTAAATATATAGTCAATCATTGCGTGATCCTTATAAAATATGGAAAGAGAAAAGAGAATAAATGGAAGAAAAATGTAGTGATGAAAGCCCAAGAATCGGAAACATTTCTTATAAACGTACCTTGGGTTATGATGACTGAAAACACGCAGGAAGCGCTATTTCCCGTCTCGTCAGTAAACGTGTAGGAGACGTTGGTCGCTGAAGGGACATCGAATTCATGACCTGAGTTGTAGTTGGAGGACACCCTTAAATTTGCTCCGCTGGTTATGTCAAACGCTGTCGGCTCTGGCCAAGATACTGCAAGTTTGGTCACGCTTGTGTCTAGTTCCACGTCTTTGTGGATACTGTTTGGGCACTCAGTAATAATAGGCGGTTGGGAATCAACTGTTGGTTAAAAATGAGTATCAATACCAATGATAACTCCTACTTTCATATATGAAGCTGGTATTGTATGTGCATTTTACACTGTTTCTGCAAGTAATAACTAAAAAAATATGGCATAGTACAGTGTGTCCCAGAATAAACCTTACAATCTTTGCGTACAATTTTCATGGGTTTAACGGATAGTCAGAAAGTATATAAAGATTGCATCTTATAGCCCATGAGTTGAACCTTTAGATACCGTTTGTTTCATGTCAATAAGTAGTATACAACAAAAGTTATGTTTTATCAAACATTTGGGTGGAATTTTGTCTGGTCCAATTTCATGATTATTGGCCGTAAAGTATAAGGGTGTTTCTGAAAGGAATAAAAATGGGTCACCTCGGAAAATTTATCATATCTGTCTTATTTTTACATCAAATTTGTTCATTTTTTCAGCATAGATAAAAGAGAGCATGCGCGTAGTAAATAAGTAATCATTATTACGGTTGAGTGAACAGATCAATGACAATACTAAATAGAGCTTCATTCAAGGGGAACTTACAAACTCGTGAAATTGGACCAGTAAATTTTACATTCAATTATTTGACAAAGCATAACTATTGTTGTACATTACCGATTGAAATGAAACAAACGGTATCTAAAAGTTCAATTCGTTGGCTATAAAATGCAACCTTTACATACTTTCTGACTATCCATTAAACCCATGAAAATTGCACGCAAAGATTGTAAGGTTTATTCTGGGACACACTGTATATAGATGGCTGCAAAAGTTGAAGCAACATTGCCCCTACATAGACCAGTAGCTACCAGTGCTCAAATGCTTCAGCGTGGACCTTCCCAAAATATAAGTTTATTTGGCAAAGAGAATAAGAAATATGGTGTCTTTTGGTAAAGGCCCTCTTAAGTGTTTGGAAAAAAGATGGTCATTATTATTAAAGTGAGGTGCTAAAATTTAGTGTACACTAGGAGTGGGTTAATTGGTTGGGCTTCCAGCGAGGTGCTACATGTTTAAACATCAATGTTTGGGTGTTACACGGATTTGTTACCACACAACGCATATGTGATGACTCACCCCGAAAAGAGGGAATATGCGACAGAATACTTTTCAAGAAACAGGTGAAAATAGGCAGCAAAAAGATAAAGAAATAATAAAAATTTCCAGCAGATTTTTCGTTGTAAAATTTGATCGCCTAGATCAATTTCAACAAGAAAGGTGCCATTTTAATGCTTATAAAATGCTGCAACAGATGAAATGATAAAATCAAAATTGATATCAGCTGCAAAGTCCCCCCTTTCGGGGTGAGCCATCACATATATAAAACAATGATTATCATAACAAAATACATGGTAAATGTCACTTTTCAGCACCGTCATCAAATTGTCGGATACTTCATAACATATCGATCATTGAATGACAAAATAAACATCAAAAGAGCTTGATCATCTAGTGAACGGAATAAATGGGTCAATCTTCACGGAGTGCAGATACAGATACCTCAGATACAGCTCTGAGATCCAGACCTCCACATGCAGACGGCGCTCATATGCTCATATGTACGCATGTACGTAGAGTTCTGTACAGCAGATCCGGATCTGACACTCGTGTACCCACAGTCTAACTGCAAAGCGGCTTATGGAGATGCATCTGGATTATTTTGCACTCATGATCAAAGGAGCTCTGATGTAGGAAATTACGTGTACTATTGTCTCTTTTGATCAGGAGACACAAACTGTTCCTTTTTAAATTATACAGTTCTTATGTAAAATACCGGTACCTATATACTTACTTACCTATATTTACATAAACATTAAAACTGCAAACTGCAATATTACCAGAAGAATCCTTTACAATGTAAAGAACATTGGTGGATCCCGGTGCAAAAACACTCCTTGAATCATGTGACCTAAACCATGTCACGTTGCCAGATTCATCGACAAATGTGGGTTCTTGCCAAGGAACTGGTTGTCCGTTGGATTCAATGTCAGGAGGACAGTTGAGAATAGTTGGAGAAGTGGTATCAACTGAAACAATAATCATAGCAAATAATGATCACATTTATATAAATAGTCAATTGAAACAAAACTGACTTATTCGATGAAATCTCAATGTTAAATACAGGACTCCAATAATACACATGGCTGATAATGAGAGACCGTTACCCACGTTTATAATGCTTATTTCTATATATATTTGATTATTGGTTAAATGTTTTCCATTATCTTGTATCTCTGAGATCTAGATCTGAGATCCGCATCTCCGTAGACCGCTTAACTCGCTTACATGCACGTACGCATGATACTGGGGCAATCTACACGGAGCGCAGATCCAAATGCATGCGCATCTCCGAGATTCAGACCTGAGATCCACATCTCCATAGACCGCTTACACGTACGCATGTACGCAGAGTGCTGTACAGCAGATCCGGATCTGACGCTCGTGTAGCAACAGTCTTCTGCAAAGCGGCTTGCTTACAGAGCTCCGGGGTAGATTGCCCCAGTATGTATGTGATACGATCAGTCGCACGATTATCCTACTGATCGTTAGTGAGCTTTAGTGCATGGTTAATGGTTATACCCGACCCAAGGAATTTTCATAAATCCGAACAGAATTCTTTGTCAACGAATCGCAGGCGTATAGTTACAATTATTAAAGAGTCTGATCTCAATATCGGATAAGATCATCACGAGTAAGACGAGTTAATCTGTTAACAGCTTACCTTGGACTATGATAACTGAAAATTCACAAGAAGCGCTATTTCCCGACTCGTCAGTAAACGTATAAGAGACGTTGGTAGACGAAGGGACTTGAAATACATGCCCTGAGTTGTAATTGGAGGACACACTTAAATTTGCTCCGCTGTCTATATCAAACGCTGTCGGCTCTGGCCAAGATACTGCCTTTTTGGTCACCTTTGGGTTTAGTTCCACGTCTTTATGGATGTCGTTTGGGCACTCAGTAATAAATGGTGGCACGGAATCAACTGTTGGCATATGCAATAATAATAGAAAATAAATGAATTAACTATAAAAATGGAGATTCATAAATAATTGACGATGGGTTAAACTTCTGCATTAGAAATTTCCGTACTTAAGGTATTCGGATATGCGTGTATGATGGTATTCAGCTTTAACCTTCTTGTTGTTGATAACAATTGATGACATACGACGTTACAAAAACTGAAGTTTGTCTTTTGGGCCCTTAGGAGCAAGGTGTTCCACTCCTTATAACATGTTAGTTACCGCTGTAGCACATACGAAAGTACTCCTTCAGAAAACGTGTCCTTAGTTACTTAGTTCAGATACTGGCATTGAAAACAATGAGCTTTAGCTGTTTGTCGTGGTAATGATGGACATGGAAAATTTGCACAAATTCATCGTAACTCTTAAATGAGGTCGACGGGTTGAACCTGCGCTGCCCAGGAAAATATCATTATTTGACTTCAAATTACCGTTGACCCCATGACCCTGTGCATCATCTACTTAATCTCTGTTTGGAGTCCATGGGATGAGGGCTATTTATGGTGTAGGTTTATGAGTTTGACTTTATTCTTTGATAACCAAAAATGACCTGGGATGACCTCAGATGTCCTTGGTTGAACTTGTACCTACTCTCCCATCAATTAATGATTTGACCCCCAAATGACCTTTGACCTTGGATGACTTTGGCTTGACTCCACCAGGACATACCCAAAGGTGGAGCTGTCCACGGTGTAAGTTTTTGTCCAGGTAGGGTGAAGGGCCTATGGTTAAGGAGTTAAGGCCGTGATGTTAATTGACCCCAAATGACCTCGGATGATCTCAGGTCAGTTTTTGAACATTTCGAGGTTTGAAATAGGATGATCTTTGATCTCGGATGACGGACCCGCACCCCCCATAGAACACTCGAGGGCCATTTGATATTCATGGTCCAAGTTTGGCCCAGATCGGTCAAGGGTTCTGGACATCTGCGAGAACATACAGAAACACAGACTTCCCAGTATTACACTGAAAACCTAAACTGGTCAGTGTGACTAACTTTAAGCTAGTCCAGACGGTACACATCTAGACTAGCTTTAAGTTAGTCTGTATTGCTGGACTAACAAGGATGATTAACTTAGCCTAGTCCAGCATGCTGGACTAGTCTCATTTTACTTGCTTGACTAGTTTTAAGTTAGCTTGTTGACCAGCTTGACGTTAGTCCAGCAAGCTGGACTAGTTTAGGCTAGTCGCTTGACTAGTTACTGACTAGTTTTAAGTTAGTCCAGA
>JXSR01S037877.1:4509-16773 GCA_000969725.1 Ophiothrix spiculata
TATCGCACAAACACAGTCAGAAATGTGTGCGACCTTGCGAGCTGATTATTAGTAAACACTCTTTCGCAAGACCACCGCAAGACGCTCGTACGAATGTTTACGAAGTGGTCAAATAAACATTGTTAATCGGTCGTACGGTGCTCGTACGACCTATTGTGACCACAGCTTTAGTAGAACCTCCACCCATTACTTCACCATTTGATAGTCTTGTTTTCTTTCCTCTTAGTCAAATCATAGATTGTCTTTGACTTGGCGACCTGAAAAACCTCTCCTGATAAGCGGTTTACAACTAAAGCACCGTTTTAAGACATTACTGAACAATCATGCAGGTAATGTGCCGGCGGCAAAACTACTGGGTAAACATAGCGAATGCCAGATCCTTTAACAACCCCTCTTGTCCAGTGTAAAGATGAAACAACTTGACAGTTTGCTCTCTGTCTCCGTAAAGTGCTGATAGCTTACTGTTACCATCTGTATAGATAATTCTCTCTAGTACATCTCCCGGCTTCTCATTAAGTCTATTATCTTGTTTTAAGAGCTCTATTTGAATAGCTTCAGAATTCCACTGCATAGGGTAGTCAATCGTCAGAACATCGAACTCATCACCCAATGATTTTTCAATTCACGTCGACCAGCTTGATGAATGCATCACTTTTAATTGATTCATTATTTTTAATTGTCTTGCTCTTACCAGTATGAACAATTTGTCCCAGCTGTGTCTATATGTATTGCAGTAGACCGTTACTGAACATCCGTGCAGAACACCCGGTGGAGCTTGGTGAAGACAGAAGTGTGCTTATAATAATGTTCTTGATAGTTTATATATCTTATGTTAACAAGTCAGTACATCTGAATAACATTATCTATTGACAGGGTTATCTAAACCTCTTTTGTTTTAATACCACATACTTTGAGAGAGTACACTATGAACTTTTGCCAGTGTGTAAAGATTCATAATTTAGCGGCGTGGGGCAGATAGTTTGTGACAAAATATCGTACATAGACAAAGAAACTTCGATGCGACATGTAAATAACATTAGTAAAATATGTTGTTTGCGCTATGAGATATTACATTTTGAAACAAAGACTTGTCATTTCCTTTCATTAATGATATTTCACTTTGGAAAGATAATTTTGTGTAAGTTAAACTTAACGGTAGTATAGAGTTGACAGTGAGAGTTAGGCATACAAGTTTGTTCAAATAAAGATTTCGTGTTGGTTTTAAGGTTAGTGGTTCAGTTAGAATTTTAGGGAGGTTAAATTATTGATAGGACCTAAATAAGAAGTTATTATTACAAGAAAATCACTTTATATGTTTATTAAATGATAATGACGACCATTGTATGCATATTAGTTTTTCAATTTAATGGTGTATTTAGAGGGAAATTAGCTGAGCATGGTGACCAGGTCTGGTCTTGTTCGTAGCATTTAGGGAAACATCACCAACATAAAAAGTAGAGGACGTTTATCTCCTGCAAAAGTTAACTATCTAATTAAGGACGACGCACATGACATTATTCTGGGATTTTCTATACCCTTTACCCTACCTACCGTAATACTATGTCTAGATTGTGTTTGATTTCATACGACCTGACTGTCTGCTTTAATTGAGACTCAAAGATACCACTATTCATGTTTCTGTATACAAATAGTTCCATTAACGCCGGCAAAACAAGACACCAGTCTCTCCCATTAATGTCTGTACAGCCAAAAGTCATATAGTGCATAGAATCAATGCAAACAAGCGCTAACTCATGTTAGCTAATTTCAGCAACCAATCTTGTCTTCAAACCGATGTCTTGTACTTTTAACAGCAACGCAGCACTTTGTACATTTCCTTTGGCAAACCCACTTTCTTAGGTAGAGTGACAAAAATATAACCTTTTAAAACAGAATCTAAAACAGAGCCAGGTTCAGCGAATAAAAAACCTACTCACGTAAAATCTATGGTGTGCGATGGACTGGCTGAAGTATCTGATAGTCGAAACACGTCGTCGTAATGCTCGATCCCTAAGAATGTGAATTAGTTGAGGATAGACACTTTTCTTAAATTGAGTAACGTGCAGCAATTTATCTAGTTGTCGTGAAACTCATTTGTGTTAATTGTATCTTTGAAGGCACTGCACGAACTAAGCCGATAGCTCATTACTTTTCAGCTATCGCGTTTAACGGTTAATCATCATGATCATCTGTATATGCATGTTGCAATGAATACTTTACTTTCAACACACACAAAATTTGCATGTTTAAAATCAGTTTTTGCTTAGGGCTGTATTGTCAAGAAAACATGTCACAGTAAAGTTATACATGACTTGAGTAAATTTGAATGTAAAATGGAAGTAACATGAGTTTAAGTGCTATTTCAATAAGTAAATCAAATCACTTTTGATTATTCTGCGTCAAAACAAGAAACCCTAAGCTTCAAAAAGCACTTAATGTGTTATAATCGCTCGCGGGGTCTTCATTCATTGTACTTTCATTGCTGCATATTCTTTTTGATTTCTGTTTTATTGAATACGTGGAGCGTGAGTTAACTATCGGTCATATTTTGGCAAACAACGACCAAAGACAGGTTCACTTGATGGGTGGGCATGCAGACAACCCATGATTTTATATGATCACAGAACAAGTTTTGCAGGGGTGTAGGGGTGTGTTTTACAAACCCATCTACAATTATCTGCAAATTGAATCCGAATTACATCAAATTTGTACATGCATTGGTCATGTTGGTACAAAGTATTATATTCCCATTAGCTTCATTGCGTCAAAGTCACAATCAATCAATACTTAATCTTTATTCTCATTTAAGGATACTGTTACCGTTTTGCCCATTTACAATTGACTTCAAAGTCAAAGTGTATCCGATGACATCTTCAATTAAATCACCAGCCCTATTTTTCTTTGCAACTTTCGATATTAAATTCGACCTAAATGGTTTCAATCAATAACAAAGCGTCAACCACATACACTGTGCAAACGAAATCAAGTTCACATTTTTATCTACCGAAGATAGCTTGAATAAAATGGCTTCCCTAAACGATTGAGAATGGCCAACCGCGAGCCTCAAATTCATTATAATAGGGACTTTTATTTTAATCCAACACTCAATTTAATACAGTCCGGTCCAATCCATTAAACACTCGAGGCTATCAAGCAAGCTAGCATCCGGATAGAGCTAGGTTCGCTTTGGTGGTATCAGTTTAGAATTGCGAGTCGACAGTTTTCTCATGTATCCCACTTGGAATCTCATTTTGCGTGCAACGAAGTAGCAGTAACCATGGAGAGAATATCAATGAAGTCCCATGATGTAGTAAATAGGCTTCTTACATAGCTCTTAGCCTACTCAGATGAGATGGGCTTTTAACAAGTTAGTTTATTGTATTGCGTTTCGTTGTGCCCCCATTTGTTGGTATTTACTACAAAATCTGTTGCATCGTGTTTCACTAAATGCCTCACATTAGTACGTTTCCAAGCTACTTGATGTGATATGATGCCGCAATTCCGTTACTCATCCGATTTCTCCTGCCCCATAGTCCATTTTTATTCATGATTCAACATTATTCTTGTTGCCTTTCCAAGATACTAAATCCTGTTTTAACGTGAATAGAGAGTCTCAAATGCATGAGATTCTTTATATATTTTCTGATGGATTTCGTTAAAAAAAGAACTTCAGATGGCCAAGGGCCTGAACACGACGAGATACCCTACCGGGAGAACATTAGCAAACTAAGCTAACGTAATTGACCCGTTAGCTCAAAATGCCCCCTAGAATCACGCTACTTGAAATGCTCAATCAATACAAATGGGAGAGAAGCGATTGAGAAACTGAGTTGGGCTTTGAATGACAGTCGCTTCAGTATCAATCCTGAATACATCTAGTTGATGGTTGGTATACTTTACACAGATTGTCTATGGGCGGGTAATAAGACAGCAAGTGTGGATGTCGTTAGCTCTGCGGCCATGATTAGTAACAGACCAAGCTACTCCGATGCCACTGTTCATCTAGATAATGTTTACCTCTGCTTTTGTCACAACTCTTTATTTGTCTCAACGCTTAATATTAATAGGAAAACCAAATCTTGAAATGTGTCTACCGGGCTCAGGAAAATGCGGCTAGGATTAGCAAGAAAATCATCTAAAGGAGGCGGAAAGATATTTGCTTGGTTTTCACCTTAACATAGACAAGTGACTACAAATTTGTTTGCATTAGCATCTGAAGGAGGCGGAAAGTTATAAGAGACGTTGCAAAACACGCCCGTTAACGTCGACGCTAGTGTAATCCTTATTTTTCATTCATATGCAAATGAAAAGATATTAGGTTACCGTTCCCGCTAACCTTAATGGACTAAATTTCATTAACAGCTATACGCTAATACTTTTTTTAAATAAAAATTAAACTGATATATATTTGCACTTTGTGTATTTTAATACAATTTAAATATGTCACCTTGACATCAACATATGGTCAATCATAGTCTATGCATTGACTAAAGCTATAAGTAATCACAAAAACTGTTTCTAATTCAACATACATAAATTTAAAGCTTGACTTGGAAATAACATGAGACATACGTTAAAGTGCTTTATTATGTTAAAGTGTTTTCTTATATATGCCAACACAAATTCATTGATAATTGCCAGAACAAAAGGACGTCAGTAATATACGCTCGGTGTTCAAAGCGGGTACAAATTATAGTAGATTTTGTGTGGCCTGTCACTTCATAATAAGTTTTGGGTGATTTCATACACCCTGATAGGTGAATGGATTTGCATTCATACAACCAATAGCATTGAATAGGCTTGGACAACCCATAATACTTGTAGTAGTAAAACCTTATGGCATTCTTAGTTAAATGGATGCATAACGCCCAACAAAAATGTCACAATTTATATGTATAATTCATTAATATTACCAAGACTTTTTTTCAACTTTGCTGAATTGATAAGAGCTTTCAAAATAGCTATAGCGAATATCGTAGCGTTAAATCACTAAGCATTTTATAATTTACGTTACCGTATTCGGCAACCTTAAGCTTTTCGCAATCTCTCTATTGGATAGATTTTCACCTGAACACGGACAGGTGATAATTTGATGTATATAAGAATGCTTCTTGATTTCGTAAAGTGTTACAAAATGCATGTTGCTGTAACCATTTCCTTTTACAACCTATCAAAATCTTATATTTTAACTTTGAGCTTGTAGGATGAGCGTTAAACAAACCTTGCAATGTTTATGATTGGCATTTTTAAAGCAATAAAAGCAATCAGGCTAACTCTTTCATTTGATTCTAATACATGCTTATCAAATTGGTATAAATTATTTGTAAAATGCTCAAAAGATATCAGATACTGTTTGCATAAATTTAAATTTTACTTCATCAAAATATTTTTGCAGGTTTTTGATGAAATTTAGCGGTTTGGTATAAATGCATGAGAATTGGTAGGAAGGTAGAAAATTGTGTTCTGAATCGTTATAAGATGACTCGGAAAGACATTTTGGATTTTTTCAAATTTGGCGGTCTTCTTGAAAAATCAAAATGGTCGCCATTATCACCTTTTGAATATAGAAAAATGAACATTTCATCAATTTTTCAGCATTTCCATACATTATTTTATGTTAAAAATGACAAATACGAATCATATTTCACTTATTTTGAAAATACAAGATGGCCGATATATTCACATCATGTTGTTTCATGTTCTTTTAAAAAATGACCAAAATAATCGGCTATTTGATATCGTTTTTTTTCTTGTAATTCAAAACTGTAATGACAATTCAATGTATGCAATTACAACATTTATCTTAAAATATTATGTTTAAAATGCTGTTTGATGAAATAAAAATAATGATTAACCATGAGATATAAACAAAAAATAAACAAATATGACACTTTAGTTAAAATATCATTTATTACATATTATCATTACTAAACAAGCAAGAAGATGAATATAGCATCCCACGCGTCTACGTATAGTTTTCTTCACTTAAAAAATCTTCTAAATTGATCATAAGTGATTGATTTTATATACATCAATTTCAAGGATACTTCACAATCATATGCATTCTAAGACTTTAAGTGAGTTTTTATCCTTATGAGGTTCAACGCTTTGCCGAGTAGCGTAAAGAAAAGCTCTTCTAATAGTCGAAAAGACAATCGAGCCGTATCGTCGCTTGATCTGAAACGCTCACTTGCATTTCAATTTATACAACAACAACAATTGTTTTACTATCAATGTTTTGATTTTGTGATTACTAAATGATAACAAATTCAATTGAATTAACGGACTTGACCCGTTGTATTATTCAAGATAAAGTAGCAAAGAACGCTTATATTTCCAGACGACAGTGGATATGGTTTAATCAGAGTTTAATACTCCACATTTGAAATCGCATTAGATTTACTGATTTCTACTTGAAACTAATACTGCCAAAGAGGACAAAACTAAAATGAACATTTCAAATCTTTTGGGATTTGTTACATCCCAGACCGTCGATACCGAGAGATACAAATATATAGGGGAGGGGAATGATAATGCACTACCATATAAATTTGCATGTATATAATACTAGATTGTTGATGGTGAATGGCTAACGTTTAAGTCACTTTGACGGTACTATCGTTTGGATTTAAATACCATAATTAAAAGATATGCTGTTCAGTAAAAAAATCAAACTTAATCGACCCCGATTTTTAAAAATGAGCTCGCCAGTCAAAATTCTTTAAAAAGGCTCACTTGTCTGGATTTTACAGCCAGCTCTCTAGACATCATGTTCAAAGTAAATCTGAACAGTTGACCCGGACTTTGGAGCATCAAAGCAGACAAACATTATCTTTGACTCAACCAGGTCACACTCATATGTATGTTAGATATTGATAAGCTGATAATTTTCTTAGTTTAAAAAACAAATGCATAACTGTAGAGTAGACTTGTTATGTAGCCTGATACATGACTAGGGATAAGATATCACATCATGTATTACACAAATGCCTAATCATGTAAGAATTTGTTAGCAGACTTACAAGATATGAACGATGAATCACACACGCATCAATTACACTGGCGTGCTAATTACCATATGATAAATATTCAGTATGCGTATTCTTGGCAACAGGTTAATTGTAGAGCGATGGGATCGTTTATGATATCAGCATTCTTTTGTTTGTTTGTTTTTTTTTGTTTTTGTTTGTTGTATTTTGTATTGTATTTTAAATAAAAATTACCACTCTGAAGTCATTTTTTAAATGTTATATTTAGCTTGGTTGGAAGCCCAAATGGCAAAAAAAGTGTTTTCTGTGATTTTCTCAAAAAATGTGATTTTTGGTCGAAAATTAACATCACCATCATTTTCCTTGTGAAAATTCCTTTCTGGAAAAGTATAATTTTATTAACTTAAAAGCACTTTGTTAAAAAGTTATGGTACAAAATAAACTTACAAAAACGTAAAATTGAGTAACGTGCTTTTCCCCCTTAAGCATCTACTACTTGAGAAAAGACTTTGAAACTAGATGCTTTTAAATTTCTTAATTGGCCTAATTGTCTGACGGTTAAGTGTTTTATGAGCGTAATATAGACTTAAAATATGCAAGCAGGATATTTTCAATTTATATACTATTATTGTTTGTGAGGCCTCTTCTGAGAGCTTTAAAAGGTTGAATTATTCAGTTTGCGGAAGCAAGACTACTTCTAAGGACATTATGCCCAATTCATTTAGCGATATAGTATCTCTTGTATGGCTTCTTAGTGTTTTTAGGAGTGCTGCATTTGAGTAACACAGTCCAAAGTTAATGTTTTGGGTGGTTTTTATACTATGTAGTAGAATTGTATCAAATATAACTGTTAACAAATGTTGAATAAACTGTTACAAGACATATTTGAACCATGCTCATAATATTAAAAAGTTATTAATTTTCGATTTTTATTAAGCTTCACCGTGTCATTCAGTAATACAGCTCAGTGTAAACGTAAAATGCAGTCGTCATCACACAATTCCAACATGTTTTTTTCTCATATATGTGGCCTATCAGTTTTCAAATACAAACACAATATATTTTTTTTTTCCAAATCCACAAGTGGTCATACCTTCGTGAAGTACTGAAGTAGTAGTTCTTAGACCAGTCTTAAGAGATGTGCCTCGATCATACATGTATATGAAATACAATTGCTTCATCCAATGACTGCATCAAATATCTCGCATGAAATTTGTCACCAATATTGCTTTCAAGTGCCAGATTTCTTTTACATCAAGCCAGTGTTCCTGAATTTGAATTCACTAACTGCAGTCTTTTCCACTACTCTTCACAAGAAATTAACTCTTCTGTTTAGAGAGCGCATGTTATAAGTGGTAAACTAGCGCAGCTTACAGAGTGAATTAGCAAATCACGAGTGAACTGATCTTTTCGTCTGGAAAGTATCGCTTACACGATTGCATTGTTGAATTCCTAAGGTACACTATTTATGCGAGAGGGGGAGGTGAATACAGGGTGAATGTCTCGTATACGCGTATGCGTCTGACGAGGTCTAAAGCGCCACTTCGTCTTAACCGCTCATGGGCTAGGTAAGCTGACATACCGATCTCGTTTTCTCCTAATTTGTATATATTTCTATAAGAAGCGAACTAAGAAGATATTGGAACAGCATCAGAAAGATATTATTTAATTCGCAAAGAGGAAGGGGTTGACTCTTACATTGGAATAGAGGGAGTATTCGTACGAAAACCTTTGATTCGAATCTGGCGGTTTGGGGCGCTTTTACACTGGGGTTTAACTTTTAGAATCGATGTGTTTTCAAACCCAAAAGGTTTTAATCATACAAGATTGTACAAAATGTGTGCATTTTTATCAATCTTGAGTAAAGTTGGATTCTTTTCAATCATGCGTTGTTTAATTTGCTTGTTAAGAGAACTTTTCAAAAAATAGTCTCTTATATATAGTAACTTATTTCGCTATACTTATGAGACATCTAGTGAGCATTTTTCATCACTGTCGCGCTGAAGGAACCGAAACTACAGGTTCTATTTATTTATTTTAATTAGTACATCAGTCTTCGATTTTTTGAGAAAAATATAAATATTATTAGAAATGGATACATTTGTGTTCAAAACCAACTTTTTCTAACAATGTAGAATATTAATCAAAATTTCGCCACCTGCAATTATGACAACTGCCTTCAGTTTGTGGTTGGTCAGATACTAGTAAAGAATATTTCTTTTCCTTCAAATCAGTAGGTTGTGACTTCAATATACCGTGCAATTAACTTGCAATTTTGATATCAGATAGTCGAATAATTGACAAAACAATTATCTTTTCCTTTACGAAACCACTTGGATTTAATAAGTCAAATGAATTCTACCAGTTAAAAGCTAAGGGACGCACTATGTCAACAACTTCATCTAAACCTCTCGCTTCAATATGTACGGTGATTTTTTGGAAAGATGTAAGAGGTTTTGCTATTCAGGTTGTTGAGAATGCGTACAATGCTTTTTACATTTACAACAAGACTGGTTTGAAATTCAAGACGAGACATTGCTTTACGCGACGTCGGTGAGTGCAAGTGAGCATTCATTCATTAGCAATGCATAAGCGTACTATGACGAAAAATAAATTGTTTTCTTTTCGTCAACGGCACCTCTTTTCGAGTCAATTTAGCTCACTCCCTATCATACTGCGTCCAATTTTATGTTTAAAGATGTACATAAAGTGCAAAACATAAACAATTACCTTTTGATGAGTACTTGTAGAAGCTGTGAGAAAGATAGGTAACTATTTTTAATCAGTTACCCGCCATTAATTTCCCTTTTTAAAAAGAGTTTGATGTTACAGCCTTATTTATTTTCTTTATAAACACAAATTCCTTCTTGCACGCAGTGCATAGTGGCAAGAGACAAATATAATATTCTAAATAATTTCATAATAACCTCTCTTTTTTTAGCATGAACCAGCACAAAATTGTAAGGTGATTACCAAGTCTCAGAGAGATTTAGTGAAGTGATATTGTAAAGCGAGTTCCTCGCTCTGAACTTTCCCGTCAACTGGGGCGTTTAGTTTTCCACAACATAAGCAATGATTCAGCTAAATAAAAAGAAATCCTCATTAGCTTTATCATATTGCGTGTTAATTTATCAAGAAGCAGTGTTGAAGTCTTACATATGAATCACGGGAATACGGGCTTATTCTGCGCGTAGGAACACCATAACACTGTCTCTTCGTCTTCCTCTTGAATACTGCCAAGAGCGCGTATTTTGTCATGTGTGTATCTCCTCGTACCCTATTATATTGTATAAATTTGTTTCAATGTTTTCTTCTATATGTCATGACTTTTATTTGGCTTTTTTCAATCGTCGGTGCATTAATGCTATCGACATTGTCATACAAGCATTTAATAGATGACATGAAATTTGAATTAGTGCGCGACCGCTGCTTTTCAAGTGTAATTCATTAATGCCACCAGGATAAACAAGTGCATGGGTGCTATTGACGAATTAATCCAAATGGTTTTTATTTTAAATGTGAATCAAGCTTATTGCATAGTAAAGTAGGTTTGGTTGCACGTTTAAGAAATACCCATAAAAGAATTTATTAAGATCGTGATAATATTAACCATTTAATATCAATAAATTAAACCCCATATGATTTTAGCAACATTTTTTCCTTCAAAATATGATTTCAATATGGACCCTTTGTCCATCTGGAGAACAAAGTGTCCTGTGGAATGCATGTGGAATGCAGGTATTAACTTGAATCTTTCGCAATATTCATAAATCAATCAAGTTGAACAATATAAATAAAAACTGTATTATACATCTCCCACCTCATACCATTAACTTATTGAACACACCTCGTGCACAATTAACTTGATATTGTGAACACCCCTCGTACATGATTAACTTGACATAGGTCGTAATGATATGAATAAATGAATTTTGAGTCATCAAGTCTAAAGGACATAATCTGAGTGTCCAACGAGGGCAATGTCCATTTTCAACAAAAGAGCATCGCTATCATCTAACTATTTGATATACAAGCGATCATCATCAAGACAAGTAGATGACTGCTGATACTTATGTATCAGTTCACAATTTATGGTAAGCTTTCTTGATCGCTTTCGTTATATTACTTATAAATTTGGAAATGTGAGCAGGGGCCATTACTTTATTACCAATTCAAAGTCATTACAAAGACACCAAAGATAAACACGAGCAATGGCCGTGTACAGACAATGTTGCTATCATTCGATGGACAGGCTGGTTACCTTTACAAGAAAAAAAATCACCCAAACGCATCATCCCTAACGTTCCCTTACATGTTATTTGTAAAGCTACTTGAAACGCTTTTGGAAAATATCAAGTTAAATGTAATTCATCATATGGATAACATGAACAATAATTGAATACAAATTCAGGGGAGACAAAATAAAACCTACATTTTGATCCCATCAAATATTTTTCGAGGAAGGCCATAATGTATAAAATCATACGGTCTTAAAGAGCTTACATGTACATTGTACATTTCTAAATACTTTTCTTTCATTTAAAGTAAGTGATTAGATTGAAGAAAGCTACCGTATTTGAAGGTTGATTACAATTCGTGTAAAAAAATCCCGATTTGCTTGCTATTTTACCAATTACACCAAATCTTCTGTCCCCTGTGTTTCTTTTCAAAAATATTAGAGACAAAGGCAACATTTAAGTGATTTCTTAATAAAGGCGCCGTTTTTTTTATAAATCGTATAGCGTTATTCATTACAGAAAACATGGATCGACCATTTGTGTGTTTTTTAATAGTCGAAGAATTGCTAACAATATTGTCATCAATGTTTAGTCGATTTAAATTGCAGTTAAGTGTTTGCTCTGATCATTCAAACCTATCAAAATGTCAGAATTTAAAATATGAGCAAATCAATTGATCAATGCAGCCTATCACTCACTTATTGTACCGTACTTGCCACTTATTGCTTTGTATGTTATCTCGTATAAATCGTCAATATAAATCTTTGAATGTATATATTCCTATCGATGTTAATTTACGAATTAATTAATTTGTTTTGCTATACAATTCATTTTCTATCAAGAAAAGTCACACAAATGTCAATAAACGACTAATTTTGATGACAACAAATCTAATCTAAATCGTCTGCAAGCATGACAAAGTGCAACTTAGGGGCGCATCATTTGATTCTCAGGGGGGGGGGGCATGGAAGTTTTTTGAAAGAAAAAAAAACTTCGCCGCTGAAGGCGCCAAAAAAAAAATCTGACCCAAAGATGAG
>JXSR01S037882.1:0-12671 GCA_000969725.1 Ophiothrix spiculata
AGTGTCACTTCTATCATGTTAATTAGCATCAAAACATAAGGCAAATGTTTTATAAACCGAGATACAAAATTATTTCTCCATTCAAATATTACCAGTACGGACATAATAAACTCGTATTTTTCAGAACTAAAGTTTTCTAAATTAGCTTTTACCCACTTTGTATGTAACTTTACAATAGAATATCCAGTAACCAGAAGCAAGGTGTCATTTTAAAGCTTAAAATATAATCTTTCAGATGAAACAAAAATCCCAATTTTCATTTTTTGACCTTTCGATATGACGAGGTACACTAGCCTTTCTCCAAGGCGTTGTATTACAGGGTTCGGTATAAACATTATAAACCCGTATTTCTCAGAACTAACGTTTTCTAAATCAGCTTTTATCCAATTTGGATGTAACTTTACAATAGAACATCCAGTAATCAGAAGCAAGTTGTCATTTTAAAGCTTAAAATATAAACTTTCAGATGAAAGAAAATCACAAATTTCATTTTTTGACCATTAAGGTATCAAAAGGTATATACCTTTTGATATAACGAGTAAAATATGTAGTTTTAACTCAGATACAACCTTACGTCACGTTATAACAGTACTATTCATTATATACAAATTGCGGTCCGAGTTAATACAGTATTTCTAAGAAACATTCTGCATTCTGTTATCTTGCACTGTGCTCTGGTATTTTAATCCTTGAAAGTTACTTATTCTGTAGTTATGCTGTGACGGTCATTTTATTCGAAATCCTGATTTGTCGACATTGTATATTTCAGATAATACGTATCAGGCAATCCACAGCAATCTGAAACAAAACCGGTTTAAGTAAATATCGTGAGACAGTTTGAAGAGAAATTTAGAATTAAATATAAGAATTAAAACACCTAAAACATATAAAAAGGGCAACGTCTACGAAGTAAACCAAATTAGATATTTCAAACAGAATGTTAACACCTTTAACACCTAAGTGTCAATATGTTCCTAACATTTGGAGCGGCGCAAAATAACGAAGTAATTTTTAATTGCCGTTCCATGTTTGTCTAACTTTCAGACACGCTTGGTGACGAAAAAATAGCTTCGTGAGTTAAGTAAGCGTTGTTTAAATTTGTTATTCCCATAAAATCGTAACCGAACAACTTTATTTTTTTCATTTTTTATTTCAGGTATGCATTTGTACTTTTGCAAATCAGTGCCATTATGAAGTAAATTTATATAAATTTTGGGGAGACATTTGGCCCAAACGCGACAAATCTGTTCATATCATGCATGCGCAATGTGTAACAAACTATAATCCCCGTGTGTATTAACGTTCAGCTTATATTTTTGAATTCCTTGAGTTCTACTGATTATCGCATGATGAAATTTCATTTAAATGTGATATTATGGTTTAACTATACTGGAGAATTGTCATATAGTTTGTCAGATATTCCCTTACTAAATACAAAGGTATCCTCATCGAATGGTACACCATTGCGACCAAGTCGATTTGGATATACAATTTTGATAAGTTGAAAATGACTGAAAACAGATTGAGAGATCGATTCTGAGGTCTAATAAAATATGGGATTTATAAAGCATGTATTTCAAAAAATTAATTATTTTAGTGTTGAAGAGTATGGAAAGTAAGAATATATCTGATGATCCTATACGATACATTTTTGCTCAAAAATAAGTCAAAGTTTTTAATAAGAATCTGAATTGATGATACGCATTTAGTTCTAAAACAGACGTGATATCTCTTTCTTTGATTTGATTTTGCTCTGTTATGTTGATGTCAAAGTTAGATTACGGGCTTTATATACATCTTCATCCTTCTTTTTGTTTATTTAAAAATTCCTATAACCCTTGTCTAACCAGGGGGGGGGGGTTGTTGGCTTTTGGGTAATCTCTTTTACATCCTTTGCAGTCATTTTTATGAAAAAAAATTAGGGGGTACCACCTAAGGGGGAAGTGTTGTGCAACCCGGTGTAATGAAATACAGCGTCCGTGTGACTGAAATGTCCTAGCTACTATTAAATTGTATTTAACGTACTTGTACATGTGCGATCAATAACTCATCGATTGCGATTTATTCCGTGTAGTTCAATTAGACCCGGACGCCTGGTTTTGGGGGACACTCAGTCTCATTACACCGGCGACATTTTTGACCATTTTAAATCGCCATTTTGAAAAACAATACGCATGCTATGAGGCTGAAACTTGCAGGGTATGTTAGAATTGCTTTTCCCTCCGTTATATGCAAAACAGCCCGATGAAATTCCGTTTTTTAGAATTTTTTTGATTTTGGTGGACATTTTGGCCAAAATTCAGATTTTTCCGATTTTCGACCTTTATGACGTCATAATAACGTAACGCCTTGGCCGATTTTTGTGATCATGGTATCGTTGGATAGGGAAGGACCATACCTACCTATTGATAGCAATACCAAGTTCATAAGGGGTCCCGTTCTAAAAATTCAGGGGGTGTTGTAACAACCCCCTCATTGGTTAGACGTGTTACAAAAAATGGCTTGGTTAGACGAGGGTTAACAGATATTTCACTTACCCTACATTGTCCGAAAGGGTTCGTTATTGACTGGTCGTGTTTTCACGAGTTGTGTCTACCAAGAAGTTTGCAATTGCACTTCTGTAATGTACATTGTCAATAACTAATCTTAAGAAATAATAAAAATTGCATAATGATGAGCTAGTAAGGCCAATTAAGGGTTGAGCAATAACACTGAAGAAATGGAACTTAAAATTCCATTCGCGAAAGCTTTTTCTGGTATTTTGTCCATGTCAGGCTGTATGAAGTGGGGTCTGGGGAGGGGGACTTGCACCTGGTTTAAAATGGAACAAAATATGCTATGAGAACGATAATTTGTGATGGCTCACCACGAAAGGAGGGACTTTGCTAATGATATCAATTTTGATTTTATCATTTCATCTATTACAGCATTTTGTAAGCTTTAAAATGATACCTTACTTGTTGAAATTGACTCAAGGCGATCATATTTTACAACAGAAATCTGCTGGAAATTCTTATTATTTTCTTTGTTTTTTGCTGCCTATTTTCACCGGTTTCTTGAAAGTGTTCTGTCGCAAAGTTCCTCTTTTCGGAGTGAGTCATCACATTTTACTAATTTGTTATTCGGTCATGATTTTTGAGGTGGGCCCATTTTGGTCACATCTCTCTCCTTTCACCAATCTCTAACTCCTTCCTGGTAATCGTTGATTAGACTTAATAAATACCTTTATTTGGCTATCATTTTTCATTGATTTTATAGACTAATATATTATCTTCAAAATCATATCAAAATTATGACAATTCATACGATTATTGTAAAGTTGAGACAAAGTGCACAATGATGCACAATGTACTTATCTCATCCACACCAACCACATTTATGCCTGTTTTCATCTCTGGCTAAATTAGCTTATTGACTTTAACTTGTTATTAGCGCTAATTATCAACTTTATTCGGGTAAATTCCAACTTGTTTTTGATAAACATTAACTAGCCTTTAATATCATATAAGATTTATGACACTTCAATGGATTTTTGAGAAGATATGACAAAACATTTTATGCACAATTTTAATGATGCCTCAACCTCACCCGCCTCCACCCATGGCTAAGTAGCTTTAACGGGTCATTAAGCTTAATTAATCGCTTCATTTGGGTTCTCTTCTTAATTTATTGATTAAATAAATTTGCTTTAAAATCATACCAAAATTATGACAGTTCATCTGATTGTTGAAAAGATATGACAAAAATTGATGAATAAATCACTCTCCATGTAAAAAATCCACCCTTTATGGGTGCCCACATTAAAAAGCATGACCATTTAACTTACTCTCCCGGGATTATTGTCCCTAGTCAAAACATACATGTACGAACATGGACGAATTTGGTTCTCTTGGCTAACATGCGACACTGGTTAGTATAAACCTTCCACCCTACCCGTAGACCAAAGGGGTGAGGGGCATGATGGAGGCGTTATTGGCTACTTAAGTTCAATACAGATGGAAATGTTGTCAGAGGTAAAGATAAATGTCCATGTGTATGTACTGTCCAATAGCAGTCGCATTTTAGTTTATGAGCATTTTTGCGATGAAAAATATATCTCTTTGTGAAACAAATATCTATATATTACCTATCTCCTAATTGTGTCTGCAAATGGTCAAAGTAATCCTGGTCTATCACAACTTTTTCACCAAAACCATCTCTCCTATCTCTCAAAAATTGTTCATAATCAGGTTGACCACTTTCTTGTACAATTATGCTGTTGATGAAAAAAAGCAATCAGAATCGTTCATATTATTTGTCGCTTATTACTAAACATTTAACAAAATAATACAGGTGAACAATCATTGACAGGCCAACCAAAGAGCAATAATAATAGAGCTTTATATTAATTGGCTGTATTAACTTATCAGATTTTATGTCATGAATTGAGTGTAGTGAATGGGTGGAGGCGTAACAGGAGTATTTTTACCATATTTTTAGAAAGGTGTGGTCAATTGATTTGGTTTAAGAACCATAACCTTGACAATTTATCATGCTATAAGTCACCATACCATTGTTTTTACTTTTGAAATAATCAAATTTGAATGTCACTGAGTAGTGGTGCGAGGATGCACAAAAGCGGATGAACCGGAGAATGTACATGTATATATGTTTTGAATGTATTGAAGCTCATTGAATTGACTATACAGTGCATTGTAAGATTTGGCTACCTGTCCTTGTACCAACTATAATGTTATTTTTTATGAACAAACTAAAAATCAGTGATTATGAATAGAAAATGTGTATGATTATGAAAAGATTGTGGATGAAATCGTATAGATTGGTATCTGTAAAATGGATTCCAATTGACTTTCGATCAATATATATTTGATCACACTGTAACTCAGTACAGAAGCAAATTCCCTTTAAAATGTTTTTTATTTAAAAGTATATAATACTATAATAATAGCACCCCCTTCATATATCAAAGGGTCAAATTATTGAATTACATAGAGTTATAAAGATATCACGAAATCAATTATAGCACCATTTTTGCACGACATTCTATATTTACATCCTATATGACATTTTTTCCATCCTGTATATCCACATTTTTGTGGTTTGTCGAAGATCCTTACAGTAATAGCAATAAAATGATATATAATTTACTGGGACTTTAACACAGGGAAAGAAATACTATGCGTTAAAAAGGAAGGACATACAAATTCCACTCTACTTCAGTGTGTAACGCAGATTCGTCCCGACTCATAATAAAACGCCATCACGGATTCTATAGTCATACAAACAGTGCTAGCGAATTTAAAACCTATAAATCATTGCATAAAATACGTACATTCTTAATTAATTAAGAGTTATCAAACTACCTTTGTTCTCCAGATTCCGTCTTTTTTCTTGTTTTAGAGCAGTGATTTGAGTTTGCAGACTGGCTCTGTAAAAAGGAAAGAAATAAAATTCACGTGATCCTTGATTTAATGGTTTGGTATATGGACATAATGAATGACAATATTTTGACATTATAAGAGTATATTTTACACCAAATGTTGTTTAATTTCACGATTTATTCATCATGCGTGGGAATAAATAAAAATACTCAGTGATTTTAAGTGAAAATAAATGGTTATAGTAAGCCAAGACGTTTTAATAAGATAACCTGTAACTGAAATAATCTGGGAAGATGGCAAGACAATTACCGCAAATGAAACGTCACAACTAAAAAAGAAAGTGGATTTTCATAAATAACTCTGATAGGATTGTTATGACTCTATTTATTGATTTACCCTCAAATGAAGTTTTTTTAATTACTGGTACCTGTAACCTGAGTATCACGAACAAAAAGGAAATAAAATAATTTAAAAAGAACTAAACATAGACTAATAATTTTGAATATGTACGATATTATAAAGTATTACACACTTTTTTAAGGAAGTACCAGGATTCATACACTGTTCATTGAAAAATCGGGCACCTTTCCAAGAATATTGTAGTAGCCGTGAAGGTAGGAAAACGATTTCAGGCCAATTAATTATTTTCAAAAGCCTGATATACAATATTTTCTTGTATCACCCTCCCCAAAGCCAAACAATATTATATAGACATTGTTAACTTTATTTTAATATAAACATGCACTAAAGGTACATGGTACAATCTTTCAAACTTTAGTTTTCACCTTCATGTCGAATGTATCCTGTCACCAAAAAGATTTAGAAAGTCTTACATTTCAGTTTAATCGTTAAAAACAGGACATGTTTTGACCGTAAATTTCAATGAAAGAAATATTTTGCTATCAAAAGCTCCAAAAGTTATTCAAAACTATTGAATCGGTTGAACTTGGTATATTAACGTCTTGTCAAATAATCTTTTTATTCAAGTCCCCAATGTTATTTTTGCCTTGGTAATTGCGCCATCCAAAAAATGATAATAATAGAATAAAATCACATGAATTACGGGATTTCCCATTCACCCCACATGTTCGTTTTCTGTGTTGAATACGCGCGTATAAACACAATTTGTATACACGTTAGCCAAAACCGGCCTCCAAACAATTGTTTTCCTACACCGTGACGTCAAAAAACAAAATAACTTCAACACCGAGTTCGAGACCAAATAAAAATTCGCGCTATATTGCCATATACATTGGACTAGATGTTTGTTAGCCGCTCATACTTTAAATTCGATGGCAAATATTTGGTGACATCACGACCAAATGTTTGGTAGGAAAAAATAGTTTGGAGGCCGTCTTTGATTTGGGCCTTACTCTATGACAAATTTTGAAAAACCATTATAACTAAATTGGAGATGAATGTTCATAGGGGTATCATATTAAAACTTATACTCTTAGAAAGACAGTATCAAATATGAGACAAAAAGGATCAATTTTGATCCTTTTTAGGTATCAAATATGAGCTTACCCTTTAAGGATCAAAATGATCCCAAAATAAGGATCACAATTTTTGATCCGAAAAAAGGATCAAATATTTCTTATAAAAAATATCTGCATAAAAACATCACACTGAAGTGACCCTAGCAGGGTTTGAACCCACGCCGCACTTATACCTGCTGGTAATTACGAGACCAATGCTCTAACCACTCGACCACGGGACTGTGTGATGAAATCAACGTATTTATACATGTTACACCATAGTATACATTCCCCGCTGTGTAGCGGTAATGGGGTGTACTCAAATATGAAACAAAACATCACGTTGCATCCAAACGCGGTATCAAAATGTGAGCTCATCCTTTCCGTATCAAAGTAATCCAGAAATACGGATCAAAACTTTGGTATTGTAATCAAAAAGGATCAAAATAAAATGATCCAAAAAAAGGATCAAAAATGATCCTGGTGAATTTGTATATATTGATCCGCAAAAGGATCAAAAGTGATCCTTAAAGGATCAAAAGTGATCCTTAAAGGATCAAAATAAAATGATCCCGAAAACTACTCGTATATTTGATCCCGGCCTTCTAAGAGTGTATGGCATATAAAGTGTAAATGACTAGGGGTCTATTTAAATTTACGGCAGGTTTGAACAGAACGGTAACATATCTTATTAAATAAACCGTTTTCTAAATTGCAATATATAAAGTTACAAACAACATACACGTACTTGGAAGTACACTAACGTCTCTCCGCTCAAAAAGAGACGGTCCTTTTTACGAGTGAGACAGAAGAATTTAAAGTATTCTAATATTTTCATGTCGGCAGAAATTGCCGTAAACATTTTAAAATGTTTGCTGCAAAGTCTACCCCAATAAAATATCATAATATATTTATATCACAATTTTGGGCATACATGGAGAGTGAATAATCTAAATTATACATAAGCCTTAAATATAGGCAAAGTAACATTTCTTTTGGATAATGGATACACAAATCCAGGGTAAGGGTTGCATGTACAAACAATGTGGCCCTGCACCCTGGATTTCAGTTGATATATCCAATAATTTGTTGATTTGCCTACATCGATTTTACAGACGATTGGTAACAACTGACAATGTGAACAGACTTGGCGAATCCTTTAAATTCATAGATGGCAAATCCCGCATCATTAAAATGCGATGTTGATTTGCAATTTTTCTGAACATGACATGTAGCCTTAAAATGTTCGATTCAACATGAGGGATCAAAAACCTAATATCAAACCTTTTTAATGTAAGTGAAAATGTCATAATTATATATACTACAATGGGTTTATCCGTAATTAAAATAACTTTCCTCATTTCAAAAAAGTTTCACAGTTACAGCACTTTCAAATAAGTACTATTTATTTGTATAAAGCACCATAAACAATACATTGAGATTAAAATATATTTCTATAAAAACTTAATCGCTTTGAGTAAAAGTTGCCGAAGACCAAACACCATGCTGTTCTTATTTACATAATGTATCACTGTCTATATTCGCCACATCAACGAAGAGGATTAAGAAGATACAATGCGAGTTACTTACCACGCCTGGACTGCTTACAGACCGTTTCCTTGTTTCCATGTTTATTTTATCTAAGAACCCAAATAGCCTTTGAGACGGATGTATGTATATTTGCCTTTCCAAAATGGAGAAGACTGGAGCTAGAAAATAGATCTTAGTCACAGGAATGCTAGCACAAAAATGACACTTCTGTGGAGTTATCAGTGTATTTATAAATTGTTGGACTTGGATTACAGAGGATGCCAACCACTGGAAAGTTCACGCACTGATGCGTTTTAATACATCCATGGTGTAAAAAGCTGGAAAGTTCACGCACTGATGCGTTTGAATACAACCCTGGTTTGAATAGCTGATTTGAATTTCCCATTGCCAAGTTCATGATATACTTTATGTGTATTATACGTTAATGTTACATTATACGTTGCATGATTTTGTTTATTGCTCAATAGCATAATGTAAGGACTAACTGTTTTGAAAATTGTTGAAGCACTAACACCGCCCACGTATAAATTGCCAAGGCCCACAAGTGACAAATTCCACTGGAACAGGATTATCTATCCGTGTTTTATATATATTCGTGTAGGATATGTTTTATGTGTAGTATCATGCATGTGTAGAATACGATATGGGTTTAGGTTTATTAACTGATTAGGTTTAGGTTTATTAACTGATTACATCGCAGCCAATGGCCGAATTGCATAATACAGTGAGCACAAAAATACAACAACAAACTTCATATAAATAACATGACATACAAGCAAGCGTGACCAAAAAGCAGCAATATGTGGCAAACAGCTGAGAAACACGCCACACAAAGAGGCAAGTGACAAAAATGCCATCATCACAAAGGAAGTAAAAAATGCAGCCCTATGTTGAATTAAGCAAGCCTATATAGTATGGGATTGGGCTGTCAGAGAATCTTTTTGTGCGCGCAACAAGTTGGGTGATGTTGTTACTGTTTCTCAGCTCTTTACCATGAACCTCTTTTCTACGAGGAGGGAACAACATGTTGGTTTGCTCTGATGTTAAAAGAGCACGAGCAAAAGACAAACAATGTGCAGTTCTCCTGGTAGATAAGAGTTCAAGCTTGCAGCTTTCAAGAGCAGTATCATAAGATATGTACCCCCAACCAAACATTATTTTACAAGCCCTTTTCTGGATGCCTTCAAGAGTGTCTGATTGTTTGACGGAAAGTGAGGAGTGCCAGATGACATCATCATATTCAAGTAGAGGTCTGATATAGCCACAGTATATAGTAACAAGTTCTTCGGTGTTGAAACCGAAACGCTTAAGAGTGCGAAGCATGTAAAGACGTCTATTAGCGGTTTTGCACATATGATTAACCTGGGAATCCCGCTTTAAATCATATTGGAGCCATACACCCAAAACCTTTGCGGTGGAAACAAAAGATAAAGGAGTAGTGCCAATTTTCAAATCAAGATGAGGTGGAGGAGCTCTCATAAAGCAAAAGTGGATAGCTTGGCACTTCAAGGGGTTTAGCTTCAGTTGGTTCTTATCAGACCATTCCAGAAAATCATCAAGATCTACCTGTAATTTACTCCCTTTAGAACTTAAACGAGTTTCCGCAAACGTTAGATCATCGACGTATTTCCAACAGGAAGAATTACAATTACAAGCAGCGTCATTGATGACAATCTGAAATATGATGGGGCCAAGTTTTGTACCCTGCGGGACACCAGCTGTAAGAGAAGCATAATCAGATAAGGTCTGGTTGTATCTGACGCATTGTTGACGATTATTAAGAAAGCTTATATATCTATTATGATCTGTTTTAAAGCATTAGGCATTTAGTTAAGTTTAGTGTTAATCGCGTGGAGTATTGCATTTGTACATCACGATACAAATAGTATAATTCATACTGCGGCTACACAAGAAACAAACTCCAATCTGCCGCAAATTATTTTTTTTTCGCTGGCTTGTCCACAGCTTTGGAACAATGTACCAATACCCATCCAAACTGCAACCACATCTTCAGCTTTCAGGTCTCTAAACACAATTATTTCCCAAGTTCATATATTGTTTGTATACATCATATTTGTTGTTCTTTGTATTTTTCCTGATTTTTTATGTGATATAGCGCCGTGGTCTAAAGGTAATTGAACTTTATTGAATGCAACAATGCTGGTCTTTAATTCAGTGTTGCTAACCAACAACCAGCAAAAAACGGTTCACTCGTATTACGCAAAAAGGACATGGAAAAAAATTGGCATTATTGTTCAACAGTTGGCTCAAACTACACCCAGTCAGGTTGTGTTATTAGCACCTACCAAAATAGAGTATAAACATGATAAAAAAGGAAAACAAAAATACCAAGCAGTTTCACATAGAAACAACAGTGGGTAAAATGTTACTCGCGTTGCAGTTACTAACATTACAGTTTGTCCACAAAAAGAATATCAACTTTACACGTCAATGTCTCAAAGTAGGAGAACACAATTAATAAAAAAAAAACTGCCTATAATTGATTCATAAAATCTATATAGAAAAAGAAATACAATGTCCTATGTTAACTCTCGTCTTCCTGAGCCATTTTTGTAACACGTCTTCCTGAGAGAGAGAGAGAGAGAGAGAGAGGGGGGGGGGGGTTACCACCCTCTCCTGATGTTGAAATTTGCACGCCCAAAGTTATATTGTTTGGTACTATAGTATAGGGTAGGATAATGAAAATTGGGCGAGGTGTTGCGTAATTATTACGTCACAAAGTATTTCCGTACCGAAAAAAAAATCGATTTCTAGCAAAAACGGACACTTTTTCAAGAAATGGTTATAAAAGTTCTAAATGTCGGAATTTCGTCGGTTTTTTGTTAAAAAATAAAGGAAACGATAATTTTAACACATCCTGTAAGTTTGAAGTCCATGGCATGCAGATATTTTATTTTTCAATGTGGCAATGTAAAATTTTTCGAGGTGGCAACCATCCCCTACCCTCGGATTTTGACGACCTATCATAGCCCACCTGGAACCGCCGACTTTTTTTTTTCGTTTAAACAATTACCTAGATGCTCTGGGTCACTTTGTTTTTCGTTTCGGTGCAATCAGCGATCATCTGTTAGCACCATCCCCTAAGAAGACGAGGGTTAACCTTGAACTATCTAATACAGTTTAGCTGATAATTAGGTCTGAAAGGAAAATGAGTTAGTATCATTTTTCCCAATATCGGTTGAAAACTTAATACCATGACTACTGGGTAGTCAAATCCGTTTTAAGATTAAAGATTAAGATCTGGGATCTGGATTGTGTAAACAGCAACAATGATGGACATTTGCCATTTGCAGGCTGCTCCCGTTTTAAGGATGGGTAATAAGACAATTGACTTACCTTAACTGTATCATCAGTAACAGAGCGTTTCCTGTCCATGGTTGATTTATCCGAGAATGCTTATGAGAGAAATGGTATAATTATGTGTGACTTCCAAACTTAAGAAACATCAAACACTCATTAACGCAGAGAGAAAATAGAGATGTTTTATCGACAGGTGATAGCATGTGAATGGCAGTTGATATGTTCTAGGTCCATTAATATCGTTCTTTAATTTGCAATATTTTCCCATTTCGAAACTGTATTTAATACCGCCACAATATACAGACTAAGTGAAAAGCTCAACAAAATCAACACACATACCGTGTTATGCGTGTACTATACGTGAGGTTGTCTAAGTAGCGAGTTGTGAAAAGAGCGAGTTGTAGTTTGGCGAGTTGTGTTGCGAGTTGTGATGCGAGTTGTGTGGCGAGTTATGTGGCGGTTGTTACGACAAGAGATGGCGAGTTACAACAAGAGATGGCGAGTTACAATAAGCGATGGTGAGTTGCAACTGAGCATTAAGACGAACTCAAAACCTGGGGGAATGTCTTGTCAGAGCAAAGATAACATTCAACCATGAATTAAACATATCTTCTACTCCGAACATGACAAATATAGTGCATGCTAACTCTGAAAACGGTATTTGTCCTATGTCTCCGATTTGATAGATCTTTTAGAGGAACATTACATTTAAAGTGACATTTTTCCATGATGAGCTCCCCGTGAACTTTTTAAACACTCATGATTTAAGCTTCTCAATAATTCGTTTCCACAGGCACTTACCCTCAAACATGCTAATTTATGTTACATACACCGAGTAAGGCCTATGTAAAGGAGTTGTCAAATAAGATACCTAAATTGGGCATCTTAGAAATTTAAACCATCAAAAAACAATAACTATTGTAATCCTGTATATCATTCA
>JXSR01S037884.1:18189-31590 GCA_000969725.1 Ophiothrix spiculata
TGTTCACAATCCAAGTCTCAGATGTGGTCCTCTTTTGCACTTAACAATCCTGGCTTACAATTTGCTATAGTGTTGCTCTGCCAAATGGCTTTTAACCTCTGAAGGCCCGTGTGTTTGCAATTAGGTTTCAACAATGAACTACCTTGTCAGAAGGTGTCATACGATGTACAACTTCCAGCACCAACGACCAGCTTTAAAAATCCAGTGTCAGGCAGGTTCTAAACTGGTTTTATGCATATAATTGATTGATATTGGTATTTGAAATTCCCGCATCAAAATCCTAGTTGTTAAATGGTTATTTTTAAGTTTTCCTTTCATTTTAAGATCAGCATATCATGGACAGCTTTTCCTTTGAATGGCCAATCTCCTTGATTCAATGTTTAAATATCAGTCAAAGGAAGGGTAGAGTATTCATAAACAGGTTATTATTCTGCTTAATTAAGTGTTTACTTTGCATTTTTAAGTGGTTTGCTTATTTATTCCGTGGACAGCTTGAAAAATTAGATTTTTTACTAAAACAAGCATAACTTCTCTTAAGAATTACTGAAATTACTGATTTCCTTCATTCTTTTTTTAAAATAAGCAGAAGAGTCTGCACATTTCCAAGGTGGTTAACAATTGTTTAAAATATCAGTAGTTCTTTTGTTATACAGTTTTTCAATCTCGGTCAACTTCATTTTGACTCACGCTGTATAGAAAAAGACCAATGTACTTTTGTCTCTATCTCAGGTGGGGGATTGTCTGTTTCGGCCTGTGTGGGTCAAATCGTGTCACATATTTTCACTACGAATGTCTGACTTACGTACCTAAATTTTTGGCCTGTTACACCAGACGAGCATTTTTTGTAGCATTCAGTCATGTTTTTACCTCTTTTTTTTTCTTTTTTTGCGATTTAAGAAAAACAAAACGTTTCAGGCCTTTTATGTGAGGGGAAGATTCAAAATAACATATAAAGGTTTAAGCTTTGATTTGCAGACTGAATCTGCAGCGAAAACACTACTTACTACTTCAAAGTCAAAAAATAACTTGCAAAAAAAAATAAAATGAAATTAAAAAGAGAAAAGTAAGTTCTTCAAAATAAGGGCCCTAGGGACAAAAATTGCATACGTTGGGTGTTGAGGAGTATTGGCTATAGGAAGTTAAAATCTAAAATCCAATAATTCCATGATTTAAGACAACTTTTTTTTTTAAAAGGACATATAATTTGTTCACACATGTGAAGTAAAGGTTAGCATATTGTTCCTTTTTTTAATTTCATTGTAGCCAGCTTAATTTAATTTCATATCACAATGTTCATTTTGAAATGCTCAACAATATGACATAAGAAGCATCTCTAACTTATTTTAATTTTGGAGTTATGGTTAATTGAAGTAGGAAAATAACCAAGAAATGTCAAATTTGGGAAAACCATTGTTACCGAGACACCTGATTTTGAACAAACAGAGATACAAATTTAGATTAACACCATTTTAGTGGGTAAATCTTAATAAGTGCAGACAATTACACAAAATTTGAGATTCATATCATTTGAAATGCAAGTGTCAAATTATTTTGTCAGGCCATTTTCAGATATTTGCTATAAACTTGAAAAGCTGTAGCAAATATGGAGTTCTAAGTGCTAAATTCTGAAAATACAGATACAGATGCTTCACATTAGAAAACAGTCAACAGATTTGTTTGTTTTCACCCCAAATAATATTTTCACACTTTGGCCCCTGACTAGTCAGAAAAAAATACAGTCCTGACTGTAAGTCAAAGCTTAAACCTTGTCATTTATTTATATCTTTTTTTTTCACCTTGTGGTAGGGTGCCTTAGGGCATATTTGATACATGAATGACAAAATTGTCAAACTTTATACAGGTGGTTTGACTTTATAGGAACTCCCATTTCAAACGAAATGTCATTTCTCATTTTAGAAACTGATCATTATACTGTTTTAATGACTTTGTTAGTTAAAGGTGCAAATATTATGGGCTAATAGAATTTAAACACTTTGTATATTTATGTAGTCCATAAATAAAAAAAGCTTTTACCATGGATACTAGATGCTCTAGTACCTAGTGCTGTATGTATTTGTTACCCTTGTAGCTAATCTCAAATAATATGTGTATTGATAGCAATGACAATTTTCTTTTGTATGAACATGCTCCATTAATTTTGCATACAGCACAATTAAAATGATTTGTTTCCTTCATTATATTGACATCCAAGTCCAATATCTTGTTGTGCTATATCTTATTACTTGAGCCCAGATTTATTTTGTATAATATAAATTTGTGTTCTAACTTGCATCTAAAAGGAACAGCCAAATTGTTTTTAGTATTGTTAAAACTAAACATATCCTCCCGGTCAAACTCCAATACCGGGTGAGTCTAAAAAACTTTATGAAATGAATAGCCTGTTAAAGGAAAATGGTACAAAACATTTCAAAATCCTGAATTGGTTTCAAAAAGTCATTTAAAATAAGATTTCATAAGAGCTGTAAATTTGTAAAATCGATCGCATGATTCAGAAATTAGACGTTTAAGTGAAAATGCACAATTTAAAGACTGAACAAATCATTGTTAAATAAAAGCCATTTGCATCACTGTGCTTTGATGGTAATTGCTTGTAGATCTTGGATTAATTAGCTTTGTTTTACATTTTCTGCACAATATAATACAAGATGTTTTGAATGCAAATTGAGTAATGTTCCAGATGAAGATAAACATTGTTTTTCACATGAAAGTTGAAAAATACATAAAATAGAATATTTAAGAAGCAGGAAGTTTGCTTATAACTTACTTCTCTCCGAAACGCTTATACTCTCTAAATCTTGAAGTGTGCAACAAGCAGCCGATTAATGCACAAAAACCAATATTACCATACGAGGAAATAAATTGGTCCTTATTTTCCAAATAAAAAAGATGTACTCAATCTTACTGAATATTTAAATAAACTTATTTTCAAATAATACCAAAATCACGAACAGTTCATCTACAAAAATATTAATAAGCTGTGATTTGGTCTTAATCAATCCTAACCAATCATTGCTAGTCTCTTACACAAAACAAAGCCACCAGTTCCCAGTGTTGTACAGTAGGATATGCTATTGATCTCGTAACAGAGTCTGATTGCTTGTTGCATACTCTAAGGTTTATTGAGTATAGAGATGTTTTGTCTCATCTAATAGTGCTAATTATTTTATATAATTGTTCTTCTTGTGCACTTTTAAAAGTTATTGGTAATACAAATGTTTCAATTTGAAATTCAAATATCTTATAGACATTTATTGAAGACATTATCTGAGCTCAAGATCAGGGCAGCTTAAATGTTTCATTAGTAATTATACTATCACGGCAAGACGTAAAATAAGGTTTTAGTCCTGATAGATAGCTAAACAGAATAAATTCGTTTGCAGTTTTGTTACAACTAGTGCAAAATGTAAGTAAAATATTTTATAATACTGCAACACAATAACAAATGAATTAAAATGCATGTGATAGTCAGTAATGAACACTGCATGGAATAACTCACAATCTGTTCGGCCTTTTTACTTAAACGGCTGTAACTTTTTGATTTTTTCAATTGATTTCAAAAATTCATATTTCGTATAAAAGTTTAATATTTAACCTTGAGAACTCAATTCAGGATTCGTAAATATTCTGCATCGTTTTCCTTTAAAGGTGTGTGTTCCGATCACTTTCACTCACAAAATCAAATTGGAGATTTTGATACCACATGAAAGAGCATATTTTTCTCTAACCTCTGTAAAATTCCACACCCATATTATGTTTCGTTAAAGAGATATGGTCAAAAAAGGGCTGAATTACTGCTATAATTGGTTTTTCAAAAATAAATATCCTATAGGTTTCTATGGGGCAATAGATGCTTTTTTGCCTGTGGCATTAATTTGGCTCAAGGTATATGAATGAAACTTTACATTTGCTTTATGTAGGTGATGACCCTTCATTCAAATACAGAAAAAGTATATGTCAAATTTTTAACCAGATCGGAATACCTACCTTTAATAGGTTGTTCATTTGATTAAAGTGTTTTTAGACTCATGGTGTTTTAGGAATCCAACAGAAGATTTGGGGTTAGGTGTACATGATGCAAATATTTGTCCATTTCCACCAAGAGATGAATTAGGGTAAATACCTTTCCAAAGACACCATATCAACAAAGAGATGTGGACGTTTAAACATTGGCTGCCAAAGCCAATTTTTGGGCAAAATATAGTAGGTAATAGTGCAAAGACTTCTGGTCCAATGTGGCTCAAAATTGACTTATCAACTTATATGTTGTTTTGTCTACCCAATAAACAAAAGCAATTTAAAGGGATGATATTTAAGCCATAAGTAATAAGCTTGTACTTTTCCAATGTTATACTTATAATTGTGATATGAAGCAAACTTTTTGTGACCTTCTTTCAACTATTAGCATCTAGGAATATTTTCAAGAAAAATATTATATATATATATTTTGACAAACAGAAATATTACTTATTCTGAGCAACCAACGTTGCGGGTCCATCACCCTTCAGCTGGGTTGTGATGAAGACCTTGTTTTTAGATGGAAATGACGTCATCAGATGTTGAAGATGACGTTTTTTTGCGAGGATGAGTTTTTGTAGTTCTGTCCCAGGCGTATGTTGACTCTAGGTTGACTCTCACTCCTTCGTTCTGGTTGAGAGAAGGTTGTTCAGCTCTTACCCAAATGGCTTCTTTAACTCCACGTTCAAACCAGCGGCTTTCCTGGTCTTAAACTTTGACCTCGTTGAGCTCAAAATCATGTCCACTGCATGGCTTTCTGATGGTCATAAACAGCCGATTCCACCGTGCCTGAACTGGAGTGAAAATGCTGTTGGAATCTCTTTCATAGCAGTTGTGAGGTTTCTCCTATATAGCATTGTTACAGTCAAATTTTTCTGTGCAATGTTTACCATACACCACCCGACTTAATCGTCCTTTTGGTTGTTAATCTTCAGGATGAACCAAAGATTGGTGGATAGTGTTAGTTTGTTTGAAGAGGGTGAAAATATTATATTCCTTGAAGATATCCGGCTAGTTCAGGCTCGGCGGAATCGGCTGTTTATGAACATCAGAAAGCCAGTGGACATGGTTTTGAGTTTGACAAAGTCAAAGTTTTAGACCAGGAAAGCCGTTGGTTTGAACGTGGAGTTGAAGAAAGAAAGAAGAAACCCACCGACCCTACTTGAAAGGTGTGCCCAGATTTTTTTTTTGTGGCCTTAGTAATATTTAATGTAACAAATAAGCACATACTGTCATACACCTATAATCTCACAGCAAACTTCATTTAGCAAATTAGGCTTTGCGTCCAAAGACATTCGCTCATCTTGAGATATATTTGATCGTGATATTTGCTCCGACTCATTCTCTCAAATTAAGAGAAAATGTTGCTTATGATGCTGTTGGTTAAATTGTTAGCATTAGTTAAAACAATGTTAACACCAATTTGACCAATACTTGGGCATTGTAAGTATCATTTGTTCTCCATTAAGGCTGGGGTAGACCTTCAACTAGCATGTAATGTTTTTGTACTCTAACTCTCAAACTAATTGCATAAACCATATAAAAGTATACATATTTAGAAGCGGATTTTTACCCTGAACATATTGGTAATATCGGTTTTTGACCAAAAATGTCGATTTTGGTAAAACATATTTTTTGCCCCCAAAATTTCTGGAAAGTCTAACTAAAATTTGCATTCATGAAATTTTGAACTATTTTGCTTTTTGGAATTTAGAAACGAATGTCTAGGAAGGGTTTTCTCAAATTTTTGATTTTTATCTTATTTTTTGAAAAATTTCCAAAAAATGGGCCAAAAATTGCCATTTTGGTGGCAACTGAGGAATTTTTTGCATTTTTGACCTATTTTTGGCATTTTTTATAAAACTAAGATAAAAATCAAAAATTTGAGAAACCTCTTCCTAGACAATTGTTTCTAAATTCAAAAAAACAAAAAAGTTAAACATTTCACGAATGCAAATTTTTTGTTAGGCTTTCCAGAAATTGTGGGGCAAAAAATACGGTTTGGGGCATTTTTTGCCAAAATCAACTTTTTTGGTCAAGAACTGATACCATCATCATGTTCAGGGTAAAAATTTGCTTTTAAAAATGTATACTTTTATATAGTTTATGCAATAAGTTACAGTACAAAAACGGTTTAGACCATTTGAAGGTCTACCCCAGCCTTAAGCGAATATGTCACGAGTGAATATCGTGAGCGAATGTCCCTCAGGTGGGCGAAAATCTTTGGACGCAAAGCCTTACAAGGATAATTTGTAAAATGAAATTGCAAGCGAAATTATAAAGTGGATGTACAGTATATAGAATCATGTATATGCTCAGTTGCGTCTGCCTGATGAAAGTTTGGTTCAGTAAGCAATCTAAGCAAGTAATTACAATAAATTAAGAGTAAATGTTTTCTACATTTGGTGGGCTTCATGCAAAGCTATCACATGCTATACGCTGTCATTACTGAACACTTCACTTTGAGTGTCCTGATATTGGAGTCTTCGTTGCATATTCCGGATTTTTTGGGCCAACCTTGTGGCATCTCTGGAGAGTTCTCCTATCGCAAGCCTTTGACAGAACTATAAAGAAACAAGGTCTTCATCACAACCCAGCTGAAGGGTGATGGTTTCACCCGCAATGTCGGTTGCTCCGAGTTAGTAATATTTCTGATTGTCAGGATTTAATATTTTCTTGAATTTATATCAACCTAGATGAATGAGAGTATTCACAATAATCTAGGAATATTATTAATTACAAGACATGTGGCACATAGGTATTGCAGTACATATGATGCAAAGCCATTTAGTTGAGAATTTTAAGATAGAATTCAAAATTTTCATGAATTTGTAAGTTGAAATTTGTATTTAGATGAGAATGTTAAGATAGAATTAGAAATTTTCATGAATGTGTAAGTTGGTATTTGTATTTAGTTGAGAATGTTAAATATCATTGAGATTAACCCTTGCTCTCGCACGCTTGAATACAGTCTAAGTCGGAATACGTCATAAAAAAATGTCTTGTTCAACCTGGGATTCGAACTCTTGACCCTGCTATCCCGATCCAACGTCCGCTAATTCTTGATATCTTACTGTGGTACTGTGTAGTACGAAGGAGGGTTAGGGTTAAGTGATGCATATATGTTCTACTCATTGATGGTGCTCAATAACCCTTACTCTCGCACGCTTAAGGACAGTTTTAGTATGAATACATCATAAAACATTTTTGGTTCCCCCTGGGATTCAAACCCCTGACCCCCGCTATCTTGATCCAATGTCCAGCTATGCCAAGCCACCGAGCGTGGCCTACCTCAGCAGTAATTTCCTGACAATTTATATCCACCATCTGTAACATATTCAGACTTAGGCTAATTCTTGATTTCTCACTGTAGTACTTTGTAGTACATAGGAGGGTAAGGGATAATGAACAAGAGTAACTCTCAACTTGTTTTGTTACAATGTATACTCAGGCCCCTTCGGGTCCTTATGTCATCCGAGTAGTACACACCCGGTCAAAAGTGTTTGCGCACAAAACCTTTAACTGCCATATCTTGAGAACCATTCATCATTTGCAAAAATTGTTATGGATTTTGTATTTTAACAGGAATTGCATTCAGCCCATTTGAAAATATGGTGTGCTAAACATACTGTATATTTTCTTTTGCACATTCAAAAAATGGGGTCTAAATATATTACTTCGCATCTGTTTGAAACAGGCATGAAAATGACCTTTCCTAAAAAAACCTGAAAGTGGTTAGAAAAAGTGTGTAAAATTAGTCAAAAACACTCCAAAATAGGCTGAAGATAAATAAAAACACGTAAATTTTGGCAACCAAAAAAATTGAATTCCTTTTAAAAACTGAAAATTCTCATGCCTGTTGAAAGCATATAACCTGAAAATGTTCTTTATGGTTACCTGGTAATAAAGAGCATTGGATAATAAACTACACAGGTACATATCAATAACTGCATGTAGTGTATTTGTATGTGGTCCAGGAAATCGGCTATTTTGATGGTTATGGAATATCAGAGGAAACATGGATTTATTCATATTGGATAGCACGTATAAAAAACATTATTCTTAAGAGTTTGGGTCTTTTGATGTAATACATTTTTTGCCTGTATTTCCGTATTTAAGTGTGCACAAATACTTTGACCGTGTGGGTTTATTAGCAATATACAGCAGTTTTCTTCAGAACCAAAATATTGTCAAAAATTTGAGATCTGAGTAAAGATATTTAAGCAAGATATACATTGTGGGTTTTTGTTAATGTTGCTTACAAGTTTTAAAACTATAATTGTACATTTGCCAACTTGATTTGTTTTTCGGTACAACTTCAAATCTGGTGCACTCTTCTTTTTTTTTTTCAATAGTCACATCGGTTTGTTATGTTTATTCAGATTCATCAGATAATACAATTTTGTTGTATATGGCCAACCGTTTCCATCATTGGTCATCCAGATTCATAAAAATATAATTCTAATTCATTTTATAGGCCTAAATTGGGCAGGTATCATGCATGCATATAAGGCCTAATATTTGAAATAAAGCTCTCTGTGTCTCATTGTAAGTGTATGTTGTTGGCACTGAACTGTAAAACATTTTGACAACTACAGTAAGAAAGCCTAAACATTACTCCTTATTTCTGGTTGGCTCTAAATGATGGCATTATTAGAATACATAACACGTTTTTTATGTGCATTTAATTGGAAATGCGACACTTGTTGTGGCAATCCGCTTTAAACATTGATCAAAAGATGTTTATCAATTCGTTAATGTCTTTAGCCTAAACTAGCCCTTATAAAAGAAACCTTAGGACATCAAACCAAGTGATGTTGAAAAATCATCACTAATACCGCAACAGTGGTGAATTTAAGTATCCAGGAACGTTCAATTACGTTGTTTTCCTTTTGTGTGGACAGTGAAATAGCCTTGTAAATGAAGTGTGATAAAAACATGGCAGGCAATGGTCAAATATCCAACGTTTATCTAACACTTAAACTGTTTATGATTATGGGCTAACAGAAATCATACTCGGTGTGATTTGCTTTACATGCTCTGCTTAAAAGAAACAGTGTTGATGCATGCAAATGAACAAACAGAAAAGACCAATTGTTGAAACCCACTGACCAAAGGCGAAATTCAACCACCTATTATATCGCCGAATTGTAAATTAATAACACATGATAAAATTGGATGATTGAAGTCGCTTGCCCATCAATTATTTGGAATTTTCAAAGACGAAATTGAGTTGGCAAATGTACATTTTCGATTTGTGGGACGAATATTTGAAGAATTAAACATTAGTTGTTGAATTCAGATGAACATTGTGCAAATTCAAACAGGAAAGCTATATTTCAGAAGTTTATTTTTATAAAACTTACAGAAGGGCAACAGCTGTGATGTAACATACGGTAATATTACCTTTATAAAAAGAGCATTTTGAGTAAAATATAACTGCATAATATATGTATTATGTAAGATATCAAATGTCAAGTTGACCTGTGTCATGTATTTGCTCATAACTTTGAGTCAAATATATTAACAGATCTGAAAATTATTTCAGTGTTGAAAGACAAAAAAGTGAGTCTCAGAAACATCAGGTTGTAATGCTATGTATTTTGTGTTCTTGTTTCAATTGTTTAGAATGTTAGAATATATAGAATTAGAAATTTGCATGAATTAATGAGTAGGTGTTTGTATTTAGTTGAAAATGTTAAATTAGCCTAAAATTAAAGCAATACAATAAGATTTTCTTCAAAAATGGTTTATATTAAAAACAGTATAAAATGAAGGGCTGTGACCATCTAAAATGGTTTTCAGATGTATTTTGTCAAAAAAATGTTTTGCCACCGACAAATGGACAAAAAGCACGGCATGCCTTCCTATATTAATACAAGTGGAATTAAATTCGGGATCCTGAATTTAATTCAACAAATGGCCATAACAGAAAAAGTAAGCATATTTGAGCCAAACCATTTGGAGGGTATTATTATCTACCCAAACTAAACCTATTAAGCTAAAAAAAATCAAAAGTGATGGGTGATAGGGGGCGCTTCATTTTTAACAATTTATAGTATTGCTTTAATGAAAAAGTCCAGCTCTAAACTTAACTTGTATTCTTGTCCTTTTGTCGTTAAATTTAACCTTCTATTAGGAGAACTTGGGGTGATCGGTCAATGAGGCAAATATGATCCAGATCTAAGGTTTTTTTCCTGTAATTTTATTATGTTGTCATTAATTTTCTAACTATTGACCGTGCCGGTCGTACCAATGATTGTAAGATTTATATCAAGAATATCAAAGTTGTGCTAGAGTTCTACTTGTTGCACAAAGAAGCCCACAAGAGATTGACTTATCCTTAAATGAATTCATGTAATATTTCTATCAAGAAAATTTTGCAAGATGCAGGAAAGCTGGCAGGAAAGATGTAACAAGATCTGGTAGTACAACAGACATGAAAAGTAATGTATATACTTTATTAATGTTTTGTTCTTAATCATGTTAATATATTAAATTTCAAGAGTCTTTGAAAAGGGGTGTTTGAAAATCTTGTCTTTGAAAACCAGGAAATAGGGGGTATTTTTTATGCTAATTTTGTCCTAGTTTATGCAAAAAAAGGGGGTAAAATATCAATGAAAAGTCTTTGAAAAGGGGGGTTTAGAAAAAATGAAGAACTCGCATGGTTACCACTTTTTATGTTGACTTGGGGAGACCGGGTAACATGCAAAACTATTATCAATTCAATTTCAATCAGCTTCATTGGTATCAAACGTAATTCTTACTGAATGAAGCCAACTCAGGAGTTGGAAAATGTTTCTTACATGTCCGTATTACCTAGCACAACTTTGATATTCTTGATATAAATCTTACAATCATTTTACACCAAGCGCTTTCGAAAGAGAGGTCACATACATATATATTTGATACACTCTTTCACGTGTTGTATGTTTTTATACAACAAAAGAAGCTGTAACCGGACCATTTGCCCCAAGTTCCCCTACAAACAATAAAAAAAAAATCCTGAAAAAATGATTGATTTAGGCACTGTAGTTTTGTCAAGATTATAAATTTCGTTATATCATGCATTATACAATGCACTATATATGTTTGTTTGAAGGACCATCAGACAAAATTAAAAACATACAAAATGTTTGATTTTGTCCAAACTAAAGCATCTTGGAATCATTCACGATTTGTTTGACAGTTTATGTGGATTACAATTAAAAAAAAACTGGAATTTACAGTACAGAGTGTGCTCACTTGAAAAATCACACAATAGTCCTTTAATTGTCACAATTTATACATTTTCAGCATGTTATTGGTCTATTTACCCAATATTACATGCCTTTTCAGAAGAGATCTTTCCTGTTTCAGGTTTCTTCATCCTCATGCTTGATCCGTTTAATTAGTGATGTGAAGTACTATATTTTGTGATTTAGGACTGTGCTCCCTATTTGCTAAGCTTTAAAACACTGCTGAGAAAACACTGTATTGCAATGTGTACATGCTCTCAAGGGGAGCCGGATATGATGGTGTACACATACATGACAAAATGTTTCTTGACATCTCATAAAGAGTTTCTCCAAAACCATACAATTCTAGCCTTATAAGAAAAGCAAATGTACACAGAAATTAACCAGAGAGAAATATTGACCAAAATAACACTTTTTGTACATATTTTACTAGCACTCGTAAATGTAGCGTCTACTTGTAGACTTAACAAGTATTCAGGGGCGTCGGAACCGTATTGGCTATGGCCGCCATACTTTTCAATCAGAAAAAAGTAAATAGAATTTAGTATCATATGATGTTTTTCATTGGAGTTCTAGCATAAATAACTACAAGATAGTACTGTACAAAATCATTGTTAGTAACTATTGTATTCTGGGGCTTAGTTATTTCTTTATTTTGGATAACTAAGGGGAGGGGCCACAGGCCATACCATTTTTACCAGGGGCCACTTTCATTTTCCTCCCAACACCATGGCTTGTTAATAGAAACAGTTGTTTGGTCATTGTGTGTGTACTATCATACTTCAGTAAATCACTAGGCAAAACAGAAATGAGCATCATAAGTCTTGCATTTTGATGCACCAGAGACAATGGGCCGTATGCATAAAAAATAAGTAAATGCTTCAAGTAAAAAGTAAAAAAGCATTTACTAGTCAAGTAAAAGTAAAAGTAAAAGCATTTACTCAATTTGAAATGCATAATCATTACCTTTTACTGCAAAGCAAATGCTAGACTTTGGTAGCATTTACTTATTCAGTAGATCAATGTTTAGTCTTTTAATGAAACTTCGTCCATTCAAATATCCTTCAGAGTTGTATTCCAGCTGTATTAATATTGATTTCTTGTGTTTGCCTTGCCCATGGGAGACAAACATCACAAGATTTGAACTATCGACCTCTCCTGTAGTTTACTTACCAATACAGATTAAGCATGGATACATGTTTAATACACATGTAGCTGTTAGAATACTTTGGTTATACTACGGATGGTGAATGCTTGGATTAAAGGCCAAATTGTATATCGAGCAACATATTATTGATTTATTAGTTCACTTTCCATCAAGAAACATTTTCTAGGGTCACACCCAGAATAAAGGAGCTGGAACTATCAGAAAACATGTTAACATTTTGTTACATTCTCGCAAAAGTTTCCTTTGTTACCATGGTTACTAAAAAGGAAAAGAAAATGACACGGAGTATGTGACCACAACAGCGTTCAATCATTAATTTGATGCCGCCTCTGCATATATTCCAATGGTTCTTTAAATGGGGTCAACACACGACCACACCATGAACACTAACTAACAGAAGAGAGTGTTGACAAAAGGGCATCGGTTATACTGGCATAATCATGTATATCGATAACCAACAATGTGATCTGCCATACTCATCACGTTTCCTCGCAAAATTTGAACAGACCGCGATAAATTGTACTTTAAGGAACTCTTCCTAGCTGATACTCCTTCAAATTTCTATTTGGAAGCTGCATAATTGTGTTGTAGTTCATCAATATAGTGCTAGTAAACTGTCAAGGTACCTTATTAGCTACCTTGAAATTTGTAAGCATTTACTAGGTAAACTCTAGTAAATGCTTGTTTTTATGCATATCAATGGAAGTATTTACTACTTTTCAAGTAAAAGGTGGTCGAGTAAATGCTAGGAGCAAAAGGTACAAGTAAAAGCATTTACTACATTTTATGCATACATGTGCTAGTAAATACTTGAAATTTCAAGTAAATAGCATTTACTACTTTTTATGCATACGGCCCATTGTGTTTTGTTCATGAAAGTTAAAAAATTGCAATAAAACAAGTCACAGATGTATTTGAGCTGACTCACTGAGTATTTATTTTTGTGAATTATAGTTGCAC
>JXSR01S037888.1:11439-24133 GCA_000969725.1 Ophiothrix spiculata
ATACCTCTGGGCCAATATTCATGAAACACCACTAACTCTAGTTGGCTGCTAACTCTTTATCTACCTGACAAATGGTTTTAGTAATAATTTAAAAAAATGTTCCAACTTCTTGTCACGAAGCTAATTTTAAAGCCAACATTGCTCATAAATAAGCCAACGAACAATGGCTTGCGCAGTAAACAGTCACTGTGGCTACCTTATACCTTTGGGCAAATATTCACGACATACTACTAACTCTTTATCTACCGACTACCAGCAAACTGGAGTTAGCGGTGTTTCATGAATATGGGCCCTTAAGTCTTTTATCTTTACAAGTGATACAGTTGGTTCCTATGTAAAGTATTCAAAGCGTAACAATTTTCTCAAACCGATCAGAGACTGTTCGCTTTTGATTTTTATTACCATTAAGGCTACATAACTTGAGGCTGTTCAGAAAAATGCGAATAAGAAAAACAAGATTCGTTCCACTTGTCAGTGTCAACGAATTTTCCTACAGTTGCAGAATGTTTCTATTGTCACAAGCAATGTTAAAGGGAACGAATTATCCTACAGTTGCAGAATGTTTCTATTGATACCAGCAATGTTAAAGGACAATCACGCTTCACTATGTTTACCGATGGTCAAGCAGTGGTTGAATTATAAAGGCAACCTTAAACAATTTTAAAAACAGGTTTTTGTTTGGCATGTGTCCTTTTCAGATTCAGTGGAAATAAATGAGCGCTTTAAACTTTATTTACCTAGTGTACACTTTAATTAAAGTTTCATTAAAAATAAAGCTAGAAAAGCATTTCTTTTTTCTGTTACAACATTTGTAAAAAAATAATGTAGCAGACCATACCTGGTTAAATTGCTTATTAGAGACGTGGTTTTTTGTTTTTTTTTCAATACTGTAGATTGTCGTATATGTACAAAAAGTGTTTTTACAAAACATTTGAAACACGTCCTTAATATTGGTCTATGATTAAGGAGTTTTGAGAATACATTAGTTTCTGTAAGACAAACTACTTTCACATGGTTATGGAAATGTCAATACCGCAATTTGATACATCAGCATATGACGACAAATGTTTACATCCTGACAGGATACTTGAGTTTAAGGCAGTGACTTTAGTACCAAATCAGCTTGACCTTTGTTATTGTTATAATGTGGCATTTGAAAAAATTGATATGATGAACGTCGTGTCATTATACTTTGATAACAGAAAATTGACCGACTTGTTAGTAATAACCTTGTTATATGTGAAATTCTGCTATGCAAGGCTATCTTGAAAACATTTTTTCAAGTTTAATCTAAAGAAAAGCATTACAGAAATGTTCTGATATTGCCTTAGGTAATAGTGACAGAACACAAACAAGCTACATACAAATGTATAATCGTATAATTCTAATGAGCAGTAATTAATCAATTGAAAGTGGAGTCTATCTGTATACAAAGTTAAATTAGTACAAAAAGGGTTTAGCATTTTTGAGTTAAAAACAAATGAAACTCATGTGGTCTTGTAATCATCATCGTTGCCACAAGTCTCCAAAGCTAAGTGACAAACATTAAATCTTAACCTCGTCTCGTTGCTCTTTTAAAATCCTGTCTCATCCTCTTCCATTACAATCTAGACTTCTGAAGTTCAAGGTAATGTATATTTCCAGATGAAACAATACTAAACATAAAAAGAAGAATAAAATCGCTCGCTAAAACCTTTATACTAAAGAAATACAAACACCATTATATATAGGTGGTGAGCATATGACTAACCTTTACATACTTAAACAAATTACCAAATTAAAGAGGACCAAATGGACCCTCATATTTGGTTGTTGCGCGTCACGGAGATATTTTATATCGTCGATGAAATTGTTTTACTTTAATATAGATCACTCAATAGAAACCAATAGACGGAATAATGGAGTTTAATACAGATAGCAGCAATTGTATATATTTGGAAAGGACAATATCAGGTTTACTTTCTGAGCAAATTATTCTTGTAGAGAAAATGTATTGATTCGAGTTATGGCAGATAAAAACCAGAACGGAAATTATTTATCTTCCAAATCACCCCTTGTATCTAAAAGAACTCAAGGTTCAAATGAAAATCAAGAGCAGGTCAGTACTCCGTAAAATGATCACCAGTCGATTGTTCATACAATAAAACACCTCAGGCAGCAGGTGTTCCAAAATAAAAGCTACGTCTAAACCCACGTTAATGTATTCTTATATTTGAATAATTTTTAAGAATATTACAATTTTCCTATCCAATATAAAAAAGTAAATTACTATTTTAGGAGGACACTTATTTTGATTGACTGCTTTGATATTAGTTTGAAAGTAATTGCTTATTAAATTGTTGTTTCTCGATGATAAATGAGTAAGCATATTGTATATTCCTTGTGCCATTTTGCCTCATTCATTTTGCCATCATTCTTTTCAAGGACCTCATTGGAAATAAGCCTGAAATATGGCTTTCATGAGTTACATCTATCCTGGTTTTAAATCAACTGTACTGTTTTGTGTAAATCTTTATATTCTGTGCAATCTATTTTCTGTATGTGTAATCTTAAATCTGTTTTTATATTTGTATGTTGAATAAGAACCAAATAAAATCAATCAATCAAAAACAATCAAGCATAATAACACATACCCAAATATTATTAGGTCGTTTCGCATACTTCATTATATGTTATCACCACACATTAAATAACCAAATTTGAGATGTTGTGTTCACATACCCAAATATTATTAGGTCGTTTCGCATACTTCATTATATGTTATCACCACACATTAAATAACCAAATTTGAGATGTTGTGTTCATAAACTCTTTGACTCTAAATGATATCCAGCAATGAAGGAAACATTTTGAAATTTATGCTTATTTTGTTGAACGAACAATAATCATCGCAGAATGTTGTTAAAGCCTGTTTCCTGTTTATTGGAAAACTACAAAAGTTGATAATTGTGTCAATAGTTCAATCTTGTCGTTAGCATCGCTGTCAAAATAATAAAATAAATCATCCACATTTGCATATTTTTTTCACAAATAACTAATTATTTCACCTCATTTTGATGGCACATTGTAGCCAAACTACCACAAGGAAAGGGGCAATTGGTGAGAGCAAAATAAGTCTCAGAAATTTTAAATAACTAGCTCAATAGATTGACTTTACAAATATTGAGAAAAAACAACCAGCACAATTCTCATTGTTCCATTAAAAAAAAAACGGCATTGTGCAATGTTAACACACAATGAAGCCTCCGAAATAAAATCTGCACTGGTTCCATACTTATCATACTCATCAAATGTTTTATTTGTGCAAAAACTCAGAGCCTTGCAGAGAAATGTAGATTTATGATAACCGTCAATGATAATTGAAAATTATGGCATCGAAATCCCATGTCCATTTAAAATAATGTCGGAATACTCTAAGGAGCTGTTTATATATTAGCCTATTATGCATTTAATATCATGGAACGTTTTGAGTAAGTTGTGAAATTGAAGGGACTTTATATGGACACGCGGTATATGTTTGAAAGCGTTACATGCATAAGGCCTATCTGTTTGACATGGTAAATACGGGTGGTGTTTTTTTTTGGGGGGGGGTGGATTCTACAAATTATAGTGCATAATGTCTGCTCAATGGATCTTTAAAAATAGAAGAAAGTAAATATCATGATAGATATAATATGCATTAATCACTTTGTAAAATCAAATATAGATACGATCGAGTAAAACGTTTATCCTTTTTACCATTTCAGTATAGTTGGACTGTGGACTATTGAAGCCACGTGGCCTAGTAAAAAGTAATAATTGTAAAGCATACTAGTAATCAAATAAACTAATATGACATGGGGGGAAAGGTTTTAAGATAAAATTTAGGGACAAAGGTCCCAATCAACCTTTTGCTACCAATTTGAACGAGTATTGCTTGGCGGGTCACCAGTCCTTAAGCCCAGTACCTTCCCACCCTATTGACCAGTGCCCATTTATACAGCTGGGTCTAGAGAAACAAACTAGGCCTTACTCAAGGCTGCAAAGGTACGATACGGTGTTCGATCTTGGAACCATGAGCCAGGAGCTCTGTCGTTGTTATTTTTTTTATTTTAAAAAATGTAGTTATTAAAACTATGCTGTCGGGTATCCTAATATTTATGCCGTGTTTTAACGTTACAGTCGTATTTATATAAAAACAGACCAATGTTTTGATACTAGGCCTAGAATAGGCCTAAATCAGTGATAAGGAGTTTGAGTACCGACATATACAATACAAAGTTCAGTTTCGTTGTTGAAGCAGAATATTTTGCACGTAGCTTGTACACATGTACATATGGACTTTTACTCAATTAGCCATCGAAGCATACATAAAATGTTAAACTAATTTAAGGTAAGAAAGACAACAACATACTTTTGTTCATCATACAAGATATTTCATTTACATGTGCACACCTCAAAATCTGTTTTACAGTTTACCTCAATAGTCAGTTTAAGCTTTTGATGACTCAAACTTCAATATCGCCATTTTCACTTTGCACAGTTCCGGTTTCTGTAAGAAGGCGTTCGTTTCATGTTTACAGATGCCCGTTTCAACTTCCCATTTGTGTTTGTAAAACTCTGAATAAAAGTTGGAAATGGTATAACATCTGAATTTAGACCAGGAATTTTTTCAGTTACGTGCAAGGAGCAAAATATGTTTAGGAATAGCTTCATTACTTCATACATATAGCAATGATATCATTTCAATTCTTTCGCTCTTCGTGTTCTGAACTTCAACTATAAACTATATACAATGATACGATTATACATATTGAATATTTACATCTCCAATATTATCTATTTAATTCATTGTTTAGAGCGACTGTCGTGGAACCAGCAAACTTATCAAGTGAGTGAAGGCACATAAGAGGAGATGGCTCAAGAATCAATACCCAAAACAGAGGATGAACTGAAAGGTTACTTAGGTGATAGGCTAGAATACCTCAAATCATGCCATGACTATTCTACAAAGGAAGCGTATAACAACATATCTGATATTCGATATGTTTCATATTTGCTGTATAATAACGATGACTACAAGAAACTGAGCAGCAGTCTGGTTGACTTCATGCTTGAACATGGATTGGCACAAATGATAGTCAAGATGCTGATGTACTTTATTGGTAAGACTGACGGTAGTGAGTATGAGCTTCGGGAAGAAGTAGGAACATTGATATCCCACCTTACTGTACGTATGGATGAGCTTGTAGCTGATAAAGTACAAGTGGAACTTGTTAAGCTCGGTGCAGTGAGAGCATTGCTGAGAGAATTAGATTCATATGATCCGAACACAGAGAATCCTAAGCATCAGACCCAAATCATGGGCTGTATCTTTAACATACACAATCTGATCGAAACACCAAATGTCATTCCACTTTACCGCGCAGCAAATGCTGTACAAATCCTGAAGCACTTTTTAGAGGCAGATAATGTATTGATAAAGACTTGCACTTTAGAGGCACTGGCCTATATTGTCACTGAAAAGGAAAGTACAAGTCTGGCTGGGTTCGATGAGTGTATTGCTTTGTTAGTTGATATGCTACAAAAGTCTATTTCAAGTGATGTAAAAAGGTGTACGTATACTATTACCTTAGATGGAAAGGAAAATTATTTCTTCATTAGCCTTCAGGCGCTCGTCCAGTCATTTGCCAATCTAGCAAGCAACGACGCAAATAAGGAAGCAGTGATAAAGCATGGAGGTGTACCAGCCTTGGCTGCAGTACTAAGACCCAATCACACAGCTGAACAAAAGCAACATGCATGTGAAGCACTGTGGAAGCTAGCCTTTGTTGAGAACAACCTTGATGTGATCTTAGCTCACCTGACTTACACGGACACAACAGCTCTGCAAGGTAAAAACCAACATATACAGTATATACTTTAAACTGAAATCTGTTTTCCATAAATAGGGAGAAATCTTTATTTTAGGAAATTCATTCACGGAAATCAGATGGAGTGGTTTCTAACATTTGGCGAATGACACCAGCATTAAATTTATTACCAATTTTAAGAGCTGATTAGCGGTAATTATGAGACTTGTAAATAGACTTTTAGACTTTTTTAATTCTTTAAATTTTACTGCTAATGAAACTTGTCTGCTTATATTGCACCTAGAACTTCAGAATATGAAACAATCTGATGATCTCAAACTACGAGATGCTGCCCAAGGTCTGCTACATCAGCTGGGGTTTCTTGAAATTCACACTGAGCCGCCAGGTGAAACACAAGCAAAATTAGAAGCACCTCCGAAACGTCCACCAAAACCAACTCGAAATAAAGCACAGCAACAACCAAGCGGTCCACCGCCGTCATATCAGGCAACCATGGATGCTCCTCATATCATGATCAGTTACAAATGGGACCAGCAAGAAAAAGCTTTGAAGGTCTGCAACAGGCTCAAAGAAAAAGGGTACAATGTTTGGATGGATGTTGAAAAACTAGGTGTGTACTAAAATAAGTTGCCTTCACTTCTCGATCGCGCAAAAAAAATATTGACAAATTTGTTTATTTTAGCTAAAAAACGCCTATTTTTTGATAAAATAATTGTTGTTGTTTTTTCTCCTTTCCCTTTTCTCTTCCTTCCTTTTCTTTCTTTTTTTCTTTTCCTTTCCTTTTTTCCTCTTCTTTCCCCTTTCTCTTCTTCCCTCTTCCCTTTTTCTCTTCTTCCTCTCTTTCTTCCCTTCCCATTTTTTTGCTCTCCTTCCCGATTTTTTTGCGTCCAGGGGGGGGGGGGGGGGGCAAGTTGCCTCCCCTGCCCCCCATTGGTTACACCCCTGAAAGTCATGAATAAAAAGGGTGTACTATTTGTAACCTATAGACCTACAGCCGTGATTTGGCAGAACAATGTAACTCTTAATTCAATTATTTTTTACTTGATTAACCATTAGTCTCCGAAAACGCAAAAAAGCAACCGACCCCAGGCATTTGGGTAATCTCACTTATATCCTTTGCGGTCAATTTGATGAAAACACTAGGGGGTACCACCTAAGTTGGGGCTAGGGGTAGGCCATCAAAGTTGGGATGTAGGAGGTGAAATCCCGCGAGTTTTTAAGTCGCCATTTTGAAAACGTTATGCATGCTATAAGACTAAAACTTACAAGACAAAAATGTTAGAATCATAATTTCCCTCCTTGATTAAAAAAAAAACCGATTAAAATCCATTATTTTTAAACTTTTATATTAGCATAATGCACTCCGATAGTACTTTATGACGTCATAAATACGTAATGCCTTGACCGATTATGACAATCTTGATATCATTGAATAGGGGAGGATTATACCCCCCCCCCCCCCCCCCTTTTTTTTTTTGGAGGACGTGTTACAAATATAGCTCACAAGGACCAGGGTTAAAGAATGATTTCAAGTTAAAATAAACATTGGATTTAATATTTAATGTCATTTTTACTTAAATTTGAAACAGTAGACAAAGAAATAAACGATTGTAAAAAGTCATGCTTTTTTGTCATTTGAATTAATACAAATAAATCAAGTTGCCATGTTATCTCTGTTTGTATAATAAAACAGCATATGTGAGGTTTCTACAGGGTGTCCAAAAATTAACTTCCCATTTTTAAATGCTTATAACTTTAAAACGCATGGCAACTATAGACATATGTATTGATAGAGGAAACTTGTAGAATTAATTTGGTACCAAACATGATATAATTGCCATTTTTGAAAATCATTTTCAACGTAAATTACGTCAAACGTAAAAAGCCTACTTTCATACTGAGAAGAAAAACAAATGTGCGAGTCACATGTAGAGGAGGGATCAATCTTTGAAGACAGGAGGATCATTCATGATCCTTTTAATGACCAATTCAGCGAAACAGCTTTTACAATGTTAATACAAAGATTTTTGATTGTTGTTTTGTCTTAATAATTACATAATGCTCATTAAAATGTTTTTGATTTGTCAAAGCGTAACTCTTGCATTATGCTCATCTTTAAATGGTACACAACAGCATTACCCCTTATTACACATTCAAAGTTACATTCACAGGGACATATCAAATTACCTCCTTTTTATCCAAATTAAGCTGCCTAGTATTTCAGAATATGTTCTAGATGGCCTCCTTGTAGATTTCAAAAAATTATTTTACTCTAACGACAAAGCTCTGGACGTTTGTGCATGCGTCCTTCCTGATCTTCCTGTTTTCACTGGTGATGTTCTGTTTCAGGTCAAAAATAGTCCAGGGTGTTGGGATGTACCGTCCTTCAGATAACTCAAAAAAGTAATCGAGCGGACTTAAATCATGGGAGTGAGAGGGCCAGGGTTTCTTTGTCTTGGACAATATGATTGTTCATGAAAAAGTTAATAAATAAAGCCATTCTAAACCGTTTAGCTGTATGAGGCGTCATGTCGTCATAATGAAGTGGCAGAAGAGTATCAACACTGTATGGTATATTGGCTCATCCACTTTGAACTTTCAGATCTTCTTGTTATCTTAGAAGTTTGCTGATTGCTTAATGTTTGGTACCAAAATAATTCTACAAGTTTTCTCTATCAATACATATGTCTATAGTTACCATGCGAGTTCTGGTTTTAAAGTTATAAGCATTTAAAAATGGGGAGTTAATTTGTATAAGCGTATTTATTACTTTAAACCAAAATAAACCAGATACTAGTAGATCATGTACTTCTATTACTTAAACTAAGACTGACTAATTATTTTCATTATCAAAAGCAAAACACTTGATTTTAAAGGCAATCGTTAAAATTAAAGTAATAGCAAGCTTTACACAGTAACTATAACCAAGAGGGTGGGAGGGGGGGGGGTTGTTGCAGAAAAAAATGTCTGCCCCCTCCCCCCCCTCATCGCTCGCCCAACCAAATAAAATGAAATCAAGAATGGAGAGAGTTTCAATATATAGTACATTTTCCAAAATTTGCGCCAAAATGGCGCAACTTTAGCAATAGTTTCAGAAAAGAACTCTGATTTTTCACCAAAATAGTAAACATTTTTTATGAGTTTAAGCAAAATTTGGATAATTTGCTACATGAACAATTTTGAGGTGGGGTGTACCTTTTTGTGTCTGAAAAAAACCCCTCCAGAATAGCGTTAGCGTTTTTACTTCATTTTAGCCTGGCTTACTTTACCAGACATAGACTCACCATTCCTTCTTTCAGAATCGCTGGACAGCATTCATCTGCCCATGTTGAATTTCATAAATAGCATGATTTTTTTTTGGTGGTTATTATATTCACAGAAGGCAACATTCTTATAGCGATGGCCAATGCTGTTGAGAAGGCAGATGCTGTACTGGTGTGTGTTTCTAGTTCATATAAGGCTAGTGTCCATTGCCAAACTGGTGAGATGTTTCAATTATTTACCTTTTGTGTACCTTACTTACAGTTTCGATCATAATACTGATTGCTATTCTATATCAAATAATAACATGACATTTTATAAACTACACTCTTAGAAAGCCAGGATCAAATATAAGTAGAAAAGGATCATTTTTGATCCCTACACTGTATCAAATATGGGCTAGCCCTTTAAGGATCTAAGTGATCCAAAAATAAGGATCACAATTCTTGATCCGAAAAAAGGATCAAATATTTCTTATAAAAAAGATCTTCCTAAAAATATCTCACTGAAGTGACCCTAGCAGGGTTTGAACCCACGCCGCACGTACACCACAATTACAAGACAATCGCTCTAACCACTCGGCCACGGAAGGCACCTGTCAATTGTGGTGAAATCATCGTATTTATACCATTGTATGCATTCCCGGCTATGTAGTGGATATGGCGTGTACTTACATATGAGACAAAAGATCACGTTAGATCCAAACGCGGTATCAAATATGAGCTCATCCTCTCTGTATCAAAGTAATTCAGAAATACTGATCAAAACTTTAATATTGTAATCAAAAAGGATCAAAATAAAATGATCCTAAAACCGGATAAAAATGATCTTGGTGAATTTGTATATATTGAATCGAAAAAGGATCAAAACGACCCTTAAAGGATCAAAATAAAATGATCCGGAAAACTACTCGTAAATTTGATCCCGGTCTTCTAAGAGTGTGTGCTTTCTTAATGAACTCAGTAACTCATTGCACACATTCACATGCATCAGCGTTTCTAACCTCGCCTTTTACCGCTGGGGCCTGGGTTCAATTCCCGGTCGGACCTAGGTTGTACGTTAATTTGGTCATCGATATTCGTCCTCGCAGGTTTTCTCCGAGCACTTCGGTTTCCTTCTGCATCTAAAATCGAAAATTATTTCCAATATTCTGTCTTTCACACCACAGAGGCGTCTTTGAATTTAATACATTAACACTATTTAGAATTAGCCTGGCTTTCAGCTAAATGTTATAAATAAATATATTTTTTTAGACCTCGTTTGTTATTTTTTTTTTACTTACGTCCCTCAACTATTTGAAATTAGTATGTATTGCTTAACCCTAGTTCTAGGAAGAAGGGGGGCCCTACCGAATTTTTGAAAAAGTTCATCCTTTGCGCTTATTCCAGTGAAAAAATGTTGACCCTACCACCTTCAGGGGGGGTACAGTGTCCGTTCAAAGTTCGGAGGTCGGGGGGGGGGGGGTTGGTGTAACTCTATGATTTTAAAAATGTACTTTTTAGTCATTTTTATAAAAGATATCCATTTCAAACTTGGTATTTAGGTAAAACTAGTCATTTCCTACAATATTTAGCAAAAAACCGCATGAAAATCGGATATTCCTGCGATTTTTTAGAACATTTTGATTTTTGCCTATATTTTCCGTACAAATGCCGATTTTCAACATATTGGTAATTATGACGTCATAGTGACGTCATACATTTATGGATGACCTTGACTTTGGTATCAATGGAAAGAGGAGACTGATACCTATCCACTGGTACCATATACGGGGGTCTGGGGGACTCGCTATAAAAAAAAGGGTTAATCCAAGAAGTTAGCTGTAACGAAAGTACACTGTAAAAACTCCGGTGTTAAATTTAACACCGACTGAATTCAATACAGGTCCAATCTGGAATGGTGTTAATTTAACACCAGCTTGGTGTTATTTCAACACGTTTTGGGGTTGAAATAACACTTTTTGGTGTTGAAATAACCTCAAAGGGTGATAAAACAACACCGAAAAGTGTTAAAATTACACCACAATGGTGTTAATTAACACCGCCCCAGATTGGACCTATATTGAATCCAGCCGGTGTTAATTTAATACCGGAGTTTTTACAGTGTAACAGGTAACAAATGAATGACTAGCGTGCATTTAATTTTAGGAGAGAACATTTTTTTCGAAATATTATTATCATGTGATATATAACTCTAAAATTGCTATAATTTTAGAAATGTCAATATGGACCCACTCCCCTATTTCTTGTGCAAAATGTACCCAACTTTTAGAGGTCGTTTAGGACACTGTAATTCAATGCAAAAATGGGTCCATGGGGGCTTTAAGTGCTTCACAGCAGTGGTATAATGGAGGTAGAAGTTTATCAAAACGGTCTAAATTGTTTTTTGTATTTTCTTGATCTATATATATGTCTAGAAAAACATCAAAATTAAACTGCCATCGGTTTCTCTGTTCACAAACACAATGCATATTCTATTTTTATCATATGTTTTATATAAAACTAGTGCCCTTCTCTATCTTTAATCATTCTATGCTTTGATTTGTATATTTATTCATTTCAAGATAGACGGACTTTGAACTATTGAAGTACACTGCCCGTTTATCAGCAGTGTGTGTACGTGACATGTTTGAAAGGGCATGTTAAGGTTATATGAAAAAACGGCTGATAGAATGTCTTGAAATAGATTATAACAGATATTTATAGATGCATATATGTTTATTCTTGATTTTTGTTTCTTCGTGTCAAAAGAAAGTTTTCGTTTTGTACAGGATACAAATATGATTGTGTGCGTACAAAGTCAGCATTAAAAGAAGAATGTGTATTTCCAGTGTCAAATATTGCCTATTACGAGGCATCTTAACGGAATATTGGGATATATCTTATTACATGTGACTGTCCTATTTATATATATTATTTAAAACTATATTTTAGACTTCCAAAATGCATATACAATATTCTTTTCAAAAGAAAATGCTTTCACACTATATTTGTATTTGTTTCTTTGTTTGTTTGTTGTTCTTTTTTTCAGAGGCCCATTACGCTTACAAGCAACAGAAGCCAATTATTCCATTGATGGTAGAAGAAGACTACGATCCAGACGGGTGGTTAGGGGCTCTGACCGCCATGAAGAAGTACATCCGGGCATATTCAGACAACGTCCTTGATCAAGACATGCCCCATTTGATTCGGGAATTGGGGAATAGAGGAAGGGTAGTGTAGATTGAAGAGCCGGCTCTTTTTTCGCGAGGCTTTCTGCTGCATATTCCACTAGTAAAAGCCCAGCAAACAACAAACGTTTTTAAAACGTTTTCAAAACGTTTATAAAACATTATAACGTTATTGAAACGTTTTTAGAACGTTTTTAAAACGTTATGTGTTTGCAGGGAGTTCATCATCGAATTCACCTTTTCAAAAGTATAGTTTACTTATTTGTATATACATGTATTACCCAGTTTTAGTAACAAACCACTTGATTTAGAAATAACATTTACATAGGTATGATTGTACATACAATTCGAGCTCCTAAAAACAGCTAGTCACCGGATATTATGTTCAGTAGAATTAGATCGCGACATTTTT
>JXSR01S037889.1:0-10400 GCA_000969725.1 Ophiothrix spiculata
TCACACAAGCTATCTAAACTCCCAGCAAAAACAATTTAACAAGTTGAATCAATGTTTATACTTTCATTAACCTTACCGTACCTTTCATTAACAAAAAGCTGATTTAGCATCTTTAGAATTTTCAAACAATATCCTGCTTCAAAAAATTACATTTAGTGTTGTTTTTCACCCGTATGGCTTTTTCATGCAAAAACCTGCCTTTCTACATATTTGAATAATCAAATCTTTGCAATTCCCCTGTGCATTCTCATCAGTCAATTCCTTCAAAGCAATTTAAATTCAAAGGAAACAAACCAGCATCTCCATGCCTATTTGCGCTCAACTTAAAATTCAAATTGATTCAGACTGCGCTGTAATCAGTACTTTACAAGCAATTATAACACAATGCACTTTACAGCAGGACCAGTTACCATATTGTCCCTTCATTCCTTCTGCTTATTAACACTTTACGTATGAGACTATTGCTATGGCAACTAAAATGCCTAGTTTAGTACAAAAAAGTAGTTGAAGTAATTAAACTTGTAGAGTGTTGTTCAGTTCAGCGTGTGTTGAAACTAATGCCTGAAATTTTTGGAAATTGGCTTTTTTGTTTTATATTAGTAGCTTTTTGGGTAGCTTTTTATCAAAAGCAGGTTTAAATGAAAATAGTTTTCATCAAAGAGACTGAAGTTTTTCTCTACAACAATAATTATTCACTGTTTGTGTAATTGGCCATGCTTCCAATTTGCTTACCTGTACTATTACAAAATATCAATTTCTAAACATGACATGTTTTGAGCTTCTGTAATAAAAGGGGGCGGAAAAACTTAACATGCTGATATATTGTGTGATTAAATGCAGCCTTAATTGATATCCACCAAAATATGATGTGTTGCCATCTATTTATATGACAATAAATTATATTGATAAACCAAAACAATAGAATTGTTTTTTATTCCCATTGTTAGTTACAATTTGTGGAATGTTTTAAATCAGATATTATTATGATTATTCAATACATATGTCTCAAATTAGATGCATACTTTAGTCATGTACCATCAGGATAAAATATACAAAGACAAGTTTGGAAACATTTTTGGTACTTCATGTTGTCAAAAAGTTCGTTTAAGCTTAACCCTTAAATTCTACATTTGGTCTTACTTTTACCTACCTTATCTCAGAGCTTCAAGAAGTAATGTTAACTATCCTTGATCCTAAATTGGCATATGTTCTGTGTAAAATGGCTTATTTGCTCAATAGTTGCAATTACTTTTATATTATATATTCTCAAGTTAGATTAATGAATCAATTGAATTGTAACTTGAAAACAAATTGGCTTTGGTTTGGGATGAAATGGTCTGTAGAACACATTAATATGTATAGTTATCATAAATGTAAAGATAGGTTGAAAAAAATGATATTCAGTTATAAAAAAAATGAAAAATGCAAATCTAATACATTTTATAATCCACTTATGCAATAAGAATGGTTCTAGTAATAAACATTTTTGCATCAAGTTGACAAAACTAAAAAATATTCCATAAAAATTATCAGCTCACAAATGTTTGGTATATATATATTTTCTAATGTCAAAGGAATACCTGAGGGGACCATTTTCAGAGTCTGTCTAAGTGATCAAATTATACCACCACCCTTTTATTCAAACCTACACTTAATGAATCAAATCAATAGTGAAAAGGACTTTGGTTTCGCAGAAAAGTACATACTCTCTATCGCAAATTTGCCTGCATTTATCATGTGCACATACAAACAGGTTAAAACATTCACAAATCCAATTTCAGATACAAAGGAACATTTTAGAAATGCATTATAAAAATTTCAATAAGGATCATGTCGTCCAGAGGTTGGAAAATTACTTGTCCACTTCAACTACTGATGTTCTGATTTTTCATTACCTTACTGTTGAGTTATTTCATACCAGCGTGACAAAATGAGGAGTATTTTTATTAAGTAAAAGAGCTTATCAGATGGCAAATGCTTGAATTGGATGAATTAATACTGTATATAACACAAAAGCAACAGAATTGTGAAAATGTGCCACAATTAACCTGTTCCTTCCCAATGGTTTTTCTATGTTTTCAGTACCCACAAATAAACACCCTAAGGTGCCATTTTCAGAGTGATTGAATTTTGCCATCTCCTTCTTAACTAAATTTATCAATGAATCAATTCAATTGTGTCTTGGTAATGGAAGAAGCTTGCTTGCCTTATGGGAAAGATGCATTCTCTAGTATCAAATTGTGAACAGAACATGCACATAGTTTGTTGTTCACACTTTTAGATAAATAGTAAACTTAAAAAAAAAAAAGAGGGAATGAAAAGTCATAGATTGAAAATGATCCATGAATCATTGGTTAAGATATTTTCTTGATAATATTGAATATTCACAGCGTGTGCTTCAAAATTTCCATAAGTTTGGTGTCTTCTCCATAAAAGCAAAAGAGTCTTGATTTAATATATGGCATGTCAATATTTACAGCCTAATATTGAAAACAGTGGCAAATATACTCATTTGATATATTATTAGTGTATTCCATGATTGGACTCTTAAGGGGTTTTCTCACATATCCAGTTGTTTACGACTGCGAAATAACAATTTTTTTCCCTAAATAGTACAAATTCCAAAAATTGTTTGCACCAGTTTCACATAAGTAAATTTCAATGTACATTGAACGCATTTAGTTAATCAAGGTCTGCATCGCTGCGTAATACATACTATCAAAGTAAATTTTGTTGAAAAATGTCCATTTTTGTTTATTTTTCTTGAAAACTAATATGGTGATCCTTTGAAATATGTAAAAAATGCTTTAACATTTGTAAAAATTAAAAAAAATCGATAGATAACTTTCGTATGTCCCATAATGCATCTTGAAAGTACCGTAAACACTCAGTTGACCATATTATTACCTTCTGCGCAAATGACATCATGCGCAGAACGTAGTAATATGGTCATTTGCGCAGAAATGCCCATATTTGCAGTACTTTCAAGATGCATTATGGGACATACAAAACTGGTCTATGAAGCATTTAATATATCACAAGCACATAATGATCGACTTTTTTGAGATTTCCCTATACTTTGTGTGGTAAACCGGGTGAAATTTTGAGAAAATATTTACTTTTTGAAATGTCTGTATCTCAAAAACCAGCATAATGTCTTATCTTTTTTATTTTAGATTCGTTATCACCACAAACAAACCTACCAAAAACTAAATTTTTAAGAAAATCAATGGAGATTTTGCATCTGTGAAAAAACCCATTAAGATATTTTCTCTTGGTATCTTGTAAGACATTCTTATATCTTTCTCATGTTGTATGTAACTTTACACCCTGTCCACAAATATCTGCCATGATAAACACACAATGATTAAAGGTAACACATAATAGTATCAGGATAATTATGAAATAATTATGACATAATTGAAAAGTGCAGATATCGGCCATTTGTTAATGGTTTAAGTAATTAATTATGTAAATATATATGCATACAATTATCTTGATACAATAAGATTCAATGTCATGATGGCTTAGTAGATGAGATGGTGGAATAATAACGCAACAAAATGGCAATGACATTAAAAAGAGGAATCTTGCACAAAATATGGTAATATTTGCAAATTTATACATGCAGATGTCTTTGGTTTCAATGTCATGCATTCAATTAAACAGCTTCCTTTATTAAGATTGTGCGGTAACAAGTTTTCTAAAGTAGTATATAGATGAACATTAAATTTGAAATAAAATTGCCTCATATCAATTTTCTAAAGTAGTATATAGATGAACATTAAATTTGAAATAAAATTGCCTCATATCAAATCTCTTTAAACAAAGATTTTAAAAATTCAAAAACAAGATTTGTTGTTTGTAATCTGCTTAAAATATAACCAAGTAAAGCAAAAATGACATTATTTAGGACTTTTGCTTCTTTGGCCAGCTTTAAGCAGTACAGACTTTAAAATAGATGAACATTTAACATCACATAAAATCTCCTCACATAAAATCTCTTGTAAGACAATCTTTAAAATTCAATGTTAAACTTTATATTTTAAAACAAAATTAGTTGTATTCTGCTCAAAATATAATATCCGTGTAAAGCAAAGTATGGCATTATTTAGATCAAAAGTTGTAATTTTCGGGATAATTTTAGCATTGGCATCTGCAGGAAACCTAACTCAGAATAGATAACTTTTTCTTGAATGTTGAACCAATATAAACTTAAATTCAATAAAATGTCAGATACAGCATTTTTTGCAATTAACATGGTGGTTTAAAATCAACACATGGAACTTCCTTCATGTTCAACACATTCCCCACTGGCCTCACTCCTGATTTTTGCTGAAAGATTTAATGAATAAATTGCTGTGATGTCTGTATTGTAAGGGTATGTCTGCCAGGCTGATGCCTCCAGGGCAATTGACAAAGTGCATTCTGTTCTCAACTCACTGTATTCAATCATACAGAATAATGCTACTGTGCAACGTGTATCCTTTTGTAAATGAAGTTTGTTGGATTGATACAGTACGTGACTAAGATATACCTTAAGATTTAAGGACTGGACCTGTTGTATTCATACTTTTTGCCCTGCTGATTGTCAGTTAAATTGTTTCAAAGACCAACATGGATTTACAACCTGCTAACAAGGTTAAAAATCAACATTATTTATTTTGGATTACAGCAAAAAGTAATGTATTTTTATTAAAAACCCTATTAATGATTTAATAGAATTGAAAAAGAAGCTCTTCCTTCGATTTCAAAAAAGATATTAAGAATATCATTAAATATGTTATTTTGAATTGTCCAATTTTACAATTTAATGCTACATGCAAGCCTGTAAACAGAGGTGTGCTGGGGGCACACACCCAAATTTTACAATGTACAAAAAAGGCTCACAAAACCACCCGGAATATGGTGTATATCTGGTATAACATAAGTTTTTTTGGGAAAAATGCATGGTGCAAATGCATGGTGCACTCTGATTGGTTCTTTGTCCCCACCTTATTTAACTAAATGGCATTCAACAATACTGCTATCCAGTTGAACCCTACACTTTTCAATAAGTTCAATAACCGACTGAACCAAAGCTCAAATTTAATAACAAAGATGTCTCCATAATGAATAACCAGAATGGACAGAATTGTTTTTAATTCTACAGGTAATCTATTTAACAAGTTGAATAAATATTTACACTTTCATTAAAATTACCTTAACTTAATCAAGAAAACATTGATTTAGCATATTTTGAATTTAAATATCCTATTTTCAAAATTTTTTACAGAGTGTTGTTTTTTTTTTGCTCATATAGCTTTTTCATGCAAAGAGCTCCTTTTCTATGAGTCAAATAATCAAATCTCTAATCAAATCTCACCATTCCCTTGTGCATTATCATCAGTCAATTTCTTGAAAGAAATTTAAATTCAAAACAGACCAGCATCTCCATCCCTTGTGCTCGGGTTGGACCCTTCACTTTTCAATAAGTCCAATACGATGATTGAACTACAGAACTGTCAAATTAGTGAAAAATGATGTTTCCATAACCAATAACCAACACACCAAATTGGACAGAATTTTGTTAAATTCTACAGGTAATCTATTTAACAAGTTAAATCAATGTTTACACTTTCATTAACCTTACCTTACCTCTCATTAACAAAAGGCTGATTTAGCATCTTTAGAATTTAAAATAATATCCTGCTTCAAAATTTTACATTAGTGTTGTTTTTCCCTCGTATAGCTTTTTCATGCAAAAACCTGCCTTTCTATATGTATTTGAATAATCAAATCTTTGCAATTCCCCTGTGCATTATCATCAGTTAATTTCTTGAAAGCAATTTAAATTCAAAGGAAACAAACCAGCATCTCTATGCCTATTTGCGCTCGACTTAAAATTCAAATTGATTCAGACTGCGCTGTAATCAGTACTTTACAAGCAATTATAACACAATGCACTTTACAGCAGGACCAGTTACCATATTGTCCCTTCATTCCTTCTGCTTATTAACACTTTACGTATGAGACTATTGCCATGGCAACTAAAATGCTTAGTTTAGTACAAAAAAGTAGTTGAGGTAATTAAACTTGTAGAGTGCTGTTCAGTTCAGCATGTGTTGAAACTAATGCCTGAAATTTCAGGAATTGTGGGGTCTTGTTTTATGTTAGAGCTTTTATTGGGTAGTATTTAGCAAAAGAGAGATTGAAGCATTTATAACAGCATTAACCATGTCTTTTTTAAATTTCATAAAAAAGAGGGTACTGATAAAAAAAAAAGAAACATTGTATAAGTTAAACTTTGTTGGAGATAAAATTCAAAAGTTTTTTAATTGGATTTAATGGACGGACTTACAATCCTGACCAGTGTTCCTTATAAGACTTTCAAGCTTGCTCCACTTTGAGTAATTTTTCGGACAAAGTTGAAAATGTGCTTGCACCAAAATCGCAAGCGAAGGCTGAAATTGCCTAAATAAAGCAAACAAACACCATCTTTTTCATACTTTTTCAGAATCCAGTTGCAAAACAAACCCAAGAATATTGGAGTGATCTTTGCTTTCATTTATTATGAAGTGTAATGAATGTCATGATATTTGCGAAGCGATTATCGCTTCCCGTTGGAGCAAAGTATTCTCGGTAGGGTGAGTGAATGTCCCTCAGGCGAGCAAATATCTTTGAACACCAAGCTTTAGCAGAAACACTTCTGCTCTACAAAGTAAAAACCCAGTATGTGAAAATTGTGCATTTATAAAGCACAACAGATACTTCCTTTAAACATGCAATTTTATATCAATCCACTCTCATGCTAAAAAGTTGTATGTACATATGTTTGATGTGGTAGATACCTGCTTTAAGTTATGCAAAACAATTGTTTGTCTGCTTGCTTGGGCAGGATTTTTCAAGGGAAAAGGAAGGAGCTTACAATATATCTGCAATACACATACTACATTTTTATTTTGTTGAGATATTGTGTGATAAGATGCAGACAATAATGATGTGACATCAAATTATATTGGTTAACCAAAGCAACAGTCTTGTTTTTAATCCTCATTATTAGTTACAATTTGTGGAATATTTAAAATCAAAAATCATATTTGTTTTACACAATTGTGTCAAATGTAATGCATACTATTATAGCTATGTAACATCAAAATTAAATGTCTGAAAAGGTGAAAGTTTTGATGCTTCATTTTGTCTAGTTTTATTTTAACCTTAACCCTTAACTTGTACATTTGGTCTTTCTTCTTTTTTTTTCTTCCTTTTTTCTACCTTACCTTTTGCTTCTGTTTTTGCAATCTTGATAATATAATGAAAAACTGTTGACCATCGATCCTACATCCTATTGGCATATGTTCTGTGAAAAAAAGTGAAAATAGAACAAATTCATTGCAAAGTTTTTATTTATACATTTTCTCAGATCTGTTATCACTTTAGTAATTTTGAATGTCCTTAAACTCTCCTTTGCTCCCTTTTTGAATTTTTTCAATATTGCCAATTTTGAATGATTCAGATCTTGACTATATAATCACACCCAATACCAAATGTTTTATCTTCCTTTGCACTTTCTTTGAGGATTTGTGTCAATTGTGTCAAATTAGGCCAAATAAAAAAAACATTGCCGGAGAGTTTTATGACCACTCTCAAAACCAAAACCAAGAACCTCCTCCTTTTTTTTTTAAACTTTTAAGAATATCGAACACTCTAAATATGACACTTCAAGCTATCTGCCAACAAAAAATAAAAAGCACCTAATCCTCCTCCTACTCTCAACAAAACATGGACATTAAACTTGTTTATTTTTTACTTGCCCAAGCTTAAATTGTAATATATGTAAAAGAGACTTTTAGATAAAGTATTCCCAAGTGCATATTAATGTGTATCTACTGTGAATGTAAGAATAGGTTAAAAAAATCATCATTTTGATGTTCAGTTATAAAAAAAAATAGAAAAACAAAATGCAAATTTAAATTAATACATTTTCGATTTTGATAATACAATAAGAATGATGCTAGCAATAAACATTTTTGCATTAAAGTGGTAACACCGCAAAATACTCCATCAAAATTTACAGGCACAAAAATATTGGTATATACCTGTTCAACAATGTGGGAAGAATACCTGAGGGGACCATTTTCAGAGTCTGGCTAGGTGATTAAATTATACCACCTCCCTTTTACTTGAGCACACACTAAATGAATAAAATCAATTGTGCCTTAGCACTAAAAAAGGACTTCGGTTTGGTAGAAAAAGTACATATTCTCTATTGTACATTTGCTTGCAGTATCATGAATGCACATGCAGATCAGAGGTGGTTTTCAGGATATCCCACAATGCATTATTCTGATACACTGATTGTACAATATGCTTGCAAATCCAATTCAACTCCTATACTTATGTACAGGTTGCTGAGGTTTTTGAGGTGTCGGCAATGTGGGTAAACACTGGGCTAGTGTGAAAAGAAACACATCCGCAGAAAGATATGAATGAGTACTATTCAATGGAATTCTCAAATTCATACTAGCCCCTTGTCCAGAAAACCATTATTGCCTATTACATATCAGTGTATCAGAATGATGCATTGTGGGATATCCTGAAAACCACCTCTGCATGCAGATAGTATAGTATATAAACAGTTCATTACTTTCAGATACAGAAAGAACATTTTAGAAATGCATTGTACAAATGTAGAACTTAATTGCAAAAATAAATCACATGGACTAGTAATTTGAAAATTGGCAATACGTTCATTATTTTAACCCCTAATATATTGTTTTATCTATCTATCTATCTATCTGTGACAGCTAAACTAATCATTTTTAAAATACTGATTTTTTGTAATGCGCGTATAGCACACACAAAATTCTGTCATGTTAAATCATTGAAATATGCACACAAATGTCCAATTTTGACTGATAATTGAACATCTTAAAATTCATGTTAAACTTCTCACATTACCATTGCTTTTAAGCATACCAAAATGGGTTAAAATGGTTCTATAATGTTTTTTTAATAATGTTTATGTCCAGAAAATAATGAATTATTAAAAACTTCTTGAACTGAGAATATTTATTAGGGACCTTTCACAAACACTTGTAAGGGGTCCTCTTTTTGACCTCAACAAATTTAAGACCTCCCCTTTTTGCGACAAAAAGTAGTAAACTCCATAGAAAAGCATGTAAACTCAATTTTTACAAGAAAATTTGTGGTAATTTTTTTCAAGGTCCCCCTTACGAGGGGGACAAATTTTAATCAAGCCCCCCCTACAAGTGTTTGTGAATGGTCCCTTAATGAAAAGGTTTTATCAGATGGCAAATTGTTGAATAAGTGGTTAACCTGTTTACAGAGCTTTCCTGTACCCACAAACAAACACCCCAAGCGATCATTTTCAGAGTCTGGTTGGGGGATTGAATTATACCTTTTCCTTTTATCTAAATTTATAAATGAATCAATTGAAGTGTGTCTTGGTAATGGAAGAAACTTGTTTTGTCATTTGGGAAGAGGTATCTAATATTTAAAGGAGCATGGTCCGATTGCTTCAACTTTTTTTCAACCCAAGCTCCTTTAATTGTGGACAGCTCTGTTTTGAACATGCACATGGTTTGGTAAATATATTGTTTAGTTTTTTAGATACAGAAAGGGCTCTGGAACAGACATTTCTCTAGCATTTCGTCGCTGTTCTGACATACCAACACAAGAGGTATTTCTGACAAAATGAGTTAAGCTTGATTTCTGAATCTATAAAACATGCTCTTTTCCCTCCAATAATCAAAAAAGACAATGCCCATAGTTAAATGATATAAATGACACTATTTAAAATTTGTGAAAATATTACCCATTGAAAATTATGAGCTAACTCCTTTGTTAAGCCTTTGTTTAAAATTCATGTGTCGGTATGTCTGAACACAAAGTATCCATTTCGTATGGCATATAAGTCCTTATGTATTTCCTTATGTGTGTTTTCCAGCTTTTATAACAAAAACTTGACTTAGAAATTAGGCTAATTTTGCAGGATTTTACCAATTTTACCGGGGGCGTCCGCCCCTTCTGCCCAACCCCTGTATCCGCGGCTGGGGATAGTACAAACATCTTCATATTAAATAACCATCTTTATAATAACTACTCAACAATTAACATACTGATAATGTTGCAATCTTAACACACAATGGTGTCAGTTTAATAATGAAATAATTATGACATAATTGAAAAGTGCAGATACTGCCCATTTGTTAATCAAGGTTTAAGTAATTAATTATGTAAATATATGCATACAATTATCTTGCTACAAGAAGATTCAATGACATGATGGCTTAGTAGATGAGATGGTGGCAAAAAAACTGACAAAGTGACAATGTTAACTAGAATACGCGGTTCTCGGGCCGCGCGGTTCTCGACACAGAGTGTCGATCACGATGCCT
>JXSR01S037891.1:39397-49421 GCA_000969725.1 Ophiothrix spiculata
CCCCCCCGGCCCCCCCTTTGGGCACGCCACTGGCCTTGTCTGACCCATGTTTGCTTATTTCTAACAAACTACATCAAGGTGCAAGTAACCACGCTGCTGAAGAGATTCCTTATGATCCTAATCACAAAAAACTGATAACTCAAATCGGTATTCTGTCCAGCAGCCAAAGTAAAAATCGGAATCAGTGATAATGCAATTCCTATACTTATCAGAAAAAACATAGGAATGGTCGCAGAAATGTAGCTGGAAGAGTCCCTTTGTTTTTCTTTGGTTTGGATGGAATCAGGTGAAATAAGGGGGATACTTTCTTACGAAAATCTGAACGATGCCTGATGTTCTGTAAACCAGCCATGGCTAAAAAGACATAAACATCTATGTATAACATAAATGATATAAGACAGCAAATCCGGAACTTGTGATCAATAAGTCTCATCACACAAAAATGAGAGACTATATAATAAGAAACAGCGGACAGCTTTACACATTTTATAAAATTGCTTTTTTCAATAAAAATTAATGAATATTTAATTAAGTTTTAGTTTCTGTTCAATGTGGGCATTTTCACGGTAACGGAAGGACAATCACAGAATTTTTCTGTATTTCAAACACATACATTGCTAAAATTGAATTGGATAAAATAAAACTAACTCCATATTTAGTTGAGTATACCTGAAAGCATTCATATTCAACACGAATTTTTTCATAAAAATTCCTCTGTCACAAAATATGCTTATTAATGAGGTCGGTCACGGAAGGACAGCAAAACGGACATGGTTTTTCACCTTGAATACATTTTTGAAAATTTGTATGAAAGTTATGAAGAAATTGTATTTCAAAGTTACTGAATGCATTGCTTGGTGTTTCTGCAATAGTTTGCCATATTGCACATCAAAATATTCCCTACGGTTATGTTTTAACAATGTGAAATGTGAAGGGATCATGGTCACGGAAGGACGGTCACGGAAGGACAATTTGTCCGCTGATTTTTTGGGCACTGAACCGTAAAGCCTGGTCAGGATTAACAAAAAAATACAACCTCATGTGTTAATTTGATCCTTATTTAAGCCATTTAGAGCAATAACACCCAAGTAATCAACCAAGAATGGATTGAAAAAATTAAATAAAAATTACTACTTTTCATTATGAAAATCAAGAAATTTGACCAAAAATTTGGTTTTTTAAAGAAACTTCATATACATCTTTGTTCAGTCTTTTCAAAATAAGGTTCATTGTAAAGAGCTTCAAAATAGCTTTCTTTTGATACCAAATATATTGTGGTAGCATTTTTCATTGAATAGTTACATCCTTTTTTCAATATTTTTCTCATGTCCACTTTTTCGTGAAAATGATGGGCATTTTACATGGGGTACTATAGTTAGGAATTAATGCAGATTGAATAACTTCATGGTGATAGTATCTCATTAATTGAAATATAATAGCTATAATACAGGGTTTTTTGAAAATTTTACGAGTAGAAACACTGTTTTGCTCTTATTATATATTAAACAATTACAGATTGAATTTTCACTAATAATATTTGAAACTTAGTTTTCGAAATATAGAATTTTAAAGCCGAAAAGGTTAAATATAGCAGCTTGAAAAACAATAAAATACATAACAAATAAAACAATAAATTTCGCGCGAAGTTACATTTTCGACCATAACATTTTGAACGATAACTCCGATTGTTGTCAAACAAAAAGCAAAAGAAAGGTAATTTTATCCTGAATTTCAATTTGCAATCTTTATTTTTAGCCCTTCCTAATATTTCCCCATCATCATCGGGTGATGGAGCTTACAGGGTGGAGAAAACGAAACTTAGTTATAAACATGGCTCATTTAGTATCACTTATCAGTTTACAGGTTGTACATTGCAATAATGGATATGAGGGGTATTTACAAAGTTCTTGGCCTAAGGTAGATGAAAATAAGCTATGTAGTTTTTATTGATATGTAATGTAGTTCCACTTGATTGCTGAATATATGAAAAGCTTCAAGTAAATTTTATTTTTATCTAAAAAACCTTACAAATTCTAAGTAACAGGTGTCTGAGAATTGATTTTTTCACCTTGAAAAACTGAAGAAGCAACAAAACTCAAATGCAACGTTCTAATACAATTTGAAGAACAGACTTGGGCAAAATTGAGCAGTTCTAATGTGTGAGTGGCTTGATACAGAGTACATGTCAAAAAGAACTTCATGAAACTACCTGTTGGAGACTTTACCAGCTAGAACCAAACAGGCCAAGATAGGTATACAGGGTTGCAATGTAGAACAGCTTGCTTACAAAATTTAATGTAGTTTCTGGCATCTACACAAGATACTAGTAATACAAGAGACACACACTTTTAAATGGTCATGTTTAGAGAATGGGTGTGTTTTGCTGGTATCTGGTCTTGCTATATTACTGAATCATGCCTGGAATGTCAGTAAAGCATCATTATCATTCAGATTAATCGGATAGACAATTTCGTATTATTTGGATGGACAAGTTTGGATATACAGCGATAATTTCCCTTCAGAAAACCTGTGATTTGATGTTCATATCACAAATAACGAGCAGAGTCTAAATCTGTCGACAATCTCTGCAAAACACCACATCAAAGAGAAATTGTTCTCAGATTTGCTGAAATCCGGAGCGCAGATTACATTCAGCAAGAGTTTTTAGGATAGAACGATATTTGATACAGAGTACATGTAAAAAGAACTTCATGAAGGGTGGGGTTAAGTTCTTTCTTAATGTAAATCGCCTCCCTCACTTTTATTGGAATAAGTTTGTCCTCCCTGCATAAAACATTGCTGGTGTCTAGTTCATGTCTAGTGGTCTTGCTGTGTTCAGCAAGGCCCGATTGATTCGATGCGGTTCTTTATTCTATCGCCCAAAGATAAATTATAATTATGTATACAGGGTGATCAAAACATAAAAGTTGTTTCCACAAAACTTTTGCATGTCTATTATCATTTCGGTTAAAATTAATCAAATGAGTTTAGTCAGATTAACATGGTTTGACATAATTGAACTTAGCTCACCTAAAGTATTGTGCACATTTATTATCTCATTGTGCATTTCAATTAATGTATATACGCGAGGCGTGTTCAATAAGTTCGTAGCCTGACGTAAAAAGAAATAAGCTATGCAGTTTTAATTGATATGCTATGTATATAGGTCTACTTGGTTGAATATAATATGGAAAGCTTCAAGTAAATATTTGTTTTAATTTACAGAAACTTTAAACTAGAGGTTTCTTAGTGTTGATCTTTTTTCACCTTAATCTTAAAATCTGTCTCCCCGACGCTATATACCCAAACAAAAAAATTCAACAAAGAAAAGGGTTCAATACTTGAGAAAGATTACTCATTCAAAATAGCATGAAAATATTTGACGGGGGATTTGACAGGTTGAATGTCAGTTGGGAGATGCATGTGGGAGTTCATGGTATCATAAAGGCTATATTTTATCCATTTTAATGCATAATTAAAAACTTAAAGAAACCTCCCGGGGGGCCGCTCGAAGAATAAGTGGTACGCATGCTCGTCAGAAAAAACGTCGAAAAGGGGTGCCTTTTTAGGGTAACTTTCTAGTCGTCTTTTTAAGATATCTTCTACTTTAAGATCACCTTTTCACCAGCTATTCTAAAATTTCCAAGAACTACAGAAAAGTCTTCCAATGTATTCATGTTTTTATGGCAGAAAATAGTGCGTTGATACACAGTGTGTAACGCCGTTAATGGGTCAAATGTCCATTACGACATTTAGGGGTCAATTTTAGTGTATAACGACATCGCGACATTTATGGGTATGATTTTCAATAATTTATGACATTAAGGGTTGGAATTAACTGTATACATGATTTCGACATTTAGGGTCCGATTTTGAGGTGCTTTGACGAGCATGCGCACCACTTTCTTCCTCGAACGGACAAGCTTAAGGCTACAGTCCCTATATGGGTGCCATTTTTGCCAACGGCATCTTTAGTGCAACTTTTTACCCACTTACACATATCAGAATAATACAAGTTTTGGCGTACATATGTAATAGAGTCTCTAGTTTATACATGAGACTTAAGTAGTGATTTCACGTCCATTATCAAGGTCAAAATTACGTCAATAAACTACTTCGAAAAATTTACACCTTTTTCGCCGAAACCTTAAAATTTTATGATGTTCAACGATTCGCCTGTTTTCAAATTTTGACAGATTGTAGGCTTGATACTTTTTATTGAATTACAAATAATATTTTATAAATGTGTTGATTTTGATTTTGAATGATAATGTAACAAACCCGCGTTGTTTTGCCCGAAAAACCGGGCGTGAATTATGACTCTGAGTTCGCCCTGTTTGAGCTGTGAATAGCCTGATTTTAGTATCTACATTATCTACATTTTGTCTGATATACGCATTCGCATAATTTACTTACAAATTGAGCATTCCAATGAGGCAAAAATTGCAATTTTTATGTAAACAAAAGAAAAATACGGCATTCTAATGTTTATGTTTTAGATTTTAGTTCACCATCTCAGATCTCTCGCTTCGTAATGCATGACTAACCCCCGCCATAATCCATGGTTCGAGTCCCCACAAAAGCAGTGGAAACTATTTATCTTTTCACGATTGAAAAATAGTTAGGATTCACATTTTCCTGGGCATGTGGATTCCTCGTACCCTTAAAGATTCGGCACATTAAAAATTAAAGCAGATATGTTTTCTTGAATCTTTTCAAATATTTATCAATTACTACATTACAAACAACAAAGGCGTAGCTTGTTTTCTTTTGCCCGAGGCCACGAACATATTGAACACTTTTATTTTGCCATCATAACAAAACTGGATACAGTGGCGTAAAAAAATCGCTGGATTTGTCAAGCAAAATATGTAATTTGATGACAATTCTACAAACCTAATGAATCTTTTCAACGATCATTATGTTTTCTTAATTGAATACTGAATGACGAGTTGTGAACTCATAATTCGTCATTAGATGTATCATGCAATTTGTCATGTACAACAATTGACAAATTAATGAGACGTTTGTTTGTCATTCATTCATTCATTTTGTCATACAATTCAATACGCCAGAATAAGAACATCCCAACAGCTGCCCAACATCCCAACTGCATCCAAAATGAGCTGCCTTCTGTTAATTTATTTATAAGATATAAATTCATACAAATTTCTGAAAATGCTTTCACATCACTAAAATAGCATTTCCATGTCAATATCCTAATCATATTGTCACATTTGACCTTGTAGTAGTTGACTTGTTTATACATTGTTAGATAATTGTTATAGTACATAATTGCTATATTTAAACAGCCATTACAAGAACATCCAAACTCCATGAGCTGCCCTCTGCAACTATATGCTAGGACAATTATCTACCAAAGTCAACTACAAGGTCAAATGTGACACTATGATTGGGAAAGACATGGAAATGCTTTCTAGTGATTTGAAAGCATTTTCAGAGATTTATATGCATTTACATAACTTAACAGAAGGGAGCTATGGGAGTTGGGATGTTCTTATTCTGGCGTGTTCAATTTTGAAGGAATGCTATATATTGTTCATTGAACATTTGTAACCATTTCAGCTTTATTTTTTTGAACAATGAACAAATTAGTTTGCATGACTAATTTTAGTTTATCAAACAAGACCATTTATTATTAATTTCTGATATTTGCTTTGCATCGACTTTCTGCCTTAGCCTTAGATGAATCTGTTCTCCCAGAACCCTTGTCCAGGGTTGTTTGTGTAATCGGGATTTTGTATAATCATGGACTTAGTTATAAATATTATATTTTCATAACCATATACTGTTACATGTATCGCAAACATAATATATCTCAAAGGCAAACCCAGGGCAATGGTTTTGTATTATATAAGATTACTTTTGTAGGAAGTTTATTTGTTCGATTTGTGTAACATGTAGGTCAGGTAAACAGGTAAAGGTAAAGGACGGGCTTTGTGACAGAGTTACTATTTGTCTTTCGAAGTTAAAGGGGCAATTCATGATCCACTTTTCACCCTCAAAGTCACCTCTATCAAAATTGAGTTTTTTAGCTTATAAGAATCCTCAACTGGTATATGTTACGATCCCCAAACCATTCTTTCATATGTGCTTGCATTTTTGAGAAAAGTGAGAAATGTGTCTTTTCTAATTATTGCCAGTCGGGGCCCTGACAGTACTTACAACACAGTAGCATATGGGGATTTTCAAAAATGCTGAAAAGCTTGTAAGTTGGAAACGAACGATCGGAATCAAGTGATATTTTCAGTATATATTTATAGTGTACTCTTGTTTTTATTTAGCTAGAAAAGAGGCAATTTTTTTGTCACATCAAAATCATGAATTGCACCTTTAAAGGGACAGACTGAAAGGTATTGTATCCATAGGATTGTCTCCTGTGGCTTGTACCCGTGTTCCATTGTCACCAATTGTCACTCGCCACACAGACAATAAACCCTTGTTTTGCTTTTAGGCCATATTGATAGTAAAGATGCTCCCTGTGTTATAGAAAATTATGGGGTCTTTGGGTGACAAGGATGCTGAAAAATTTGGTCTTTTGATCCTTACATATGCGTCGCCTCCAGAATGGGACTGCACCCCGCGTGTATACTATTGTGTCAATCCGTAAGAATAACGTAATGCGAATTAACTGTATGCGTTGTATGTCCGAATCGATCACCTACTGTAAAAAAGAAGTAATCATTAAAAGGGACAAACTCACGCTATCTGGGAGTCAAAGCCGGTTTCTCATGTGCAAATAGGCTCAATGTAACTTATGTAAGTATTATTAGTAAACGGTATTTACTCATTAATTTAGCAAGATTTAAGTCATTTTATCATGGTAACATGTTAGCAATAGAACTACCGGATATTTTATTGTTTAAAAACTTGGTTTTTACGGTCTTTCACGGTAGACCGCTTACACGTACGCATGTACGCAGATTGCTGTGCAGCAGATCCGGATCTGACGCCCGTGTAGCCACAGTCTAATGCAAAGCGGCTTACGGAGATGCGCATTCATCTGGATTTGCTCTCTCGTGTAGAGCGCCCTATTGGCGCAAGGCGAGGGAACTACCGCTGTGCCAACCCCCAACCCCCGAAATTGATGTAATGGTATATTTGTGTGTGTCCATACACACTCTGCGCATGCGTAAACAATTACTTTAAATACGTAAAATATATTTAGTAAATGCCCGTTCGCAACTGGCTAACAGTATTATAGGCATCAGACTCTAAATGTGGAGAACGTGGGTTCGATTCCCGTCATGATCTATTTTTGTAAATTTCTATATTTTTTTGCCATAGCGTGTTGATTTTTCTTATCTTTCACTGTCAAAAATGAAATTCTCGAATTTTGACATAATTTATATAAAAGAACCCAAAAGGTTACTTTTCAGTCAGAAATACACATGTCACATGCATTACATTTAACATGAAATGCAAAATATTTCAACGAGGGCCAAACCATTCAAAGCACAAGCTCTGAGCTCCGGGTATACGTTGCTGGCATAAGATGACCCGTCGTGACAAAAGGTGCTGGTTATCGAAATCTTGATGCCTAGTTATCGCAATACAAATCGCAGGCAAGTATACGAAAGCCGATATTAGGTACCTTTCGTACACCACATCAGCGTATTTATTTCCTCTTGTTATTCCTTCATTTGTAAAAGTCTTATAGGCAAAATATATTTTTCAAATTTCATCAATCTGAGTTTTCATATTTTTACTAGCAGAATCGACCAAACTGACGTCTTTTTATCTTCTAAAACAAAATTGATGTAAGGTTTCAAATTCGTTTGTTTCAAAAGGCTCAAAATCGTTGAATTTCATAGAAAATACCATATAATGCTTCTTTTTTATCAACAGTTGAAAAACATACATTTTATTGGAAAAACTCGAAATTTTCATACCCGCGTTTCCAATTTGCATTTGCTCTCACCCTTTTCAGATGATAAGGGTTCAAAGTCAGCCTTTCAGCAGAACACAAAAACAAAATCTCGCGACCATTTTTTTTTCTCGTTTTGCGAGACTTTGATTTTAGAATTCGGTTAATGAAGTCAAATATTTTTTATCCAGGGTAGCTGCGATTACACTGATATGCGTGTTGGTATTAGTATTTTTTAAACACTGCCATCATAATATTGTTAATAATTTTTCTCCAACTTGAGACATCCGACATCGACAAAATTGATGGCAGTATGTGTGTAACAGAACTATAAAACAAAATGAAGAACGGATGCGAATAAATTCATAGCTTGAAACACAGAAAATATCAGTTTGATTTTTTTAAAGGTTAAGTGTTTACCCAATTATTCTGCTCATATGCTATATCAAAGCAACAGAGCAAATCAAGGTTTCGATGGGTTTTCCGTTTTGTCATGATTTAGAATACTCTAATATCAAAAAAAAAATACTTAAAGGGACCAGAAGTGGCTCAAATTTAGAGAAAATTAATTTATAATGTAATGATGGTGGTGTGACTATCCTGCGTTTTCTGAAACCTAATTTTGTACCTCAAATTGATTTACCAGATAAAAAATTCAACAAATCTCATGAAGATAATTTAATACATATATTTAAAGAGAAACAGTTTCATCCAAAATTATTTGTTTATCCATCACAGGTGTAGGAACAAGATCTTTTTAAAATTTGAAACTAGAAATACTATTTTCACAACATTTTTGCGCCGGTGTAAATAGACTGAGTGTCTCCCATAACCAGGAGTCCGGGTCTAATTGAACTACACGGAATAAGTCGCAATCAATGATTTATTGATAGCACACAATATAAACAAGACATTTGAAGAAAAGAGTACTCAGTTACACAGAAGAATTTTGAAAACAGAAACCAGATTTATTTTCTGATTTGTAAGACCTATCCATTGGAATAAGACATTGCATTAAGAAAGCTTTAGGCTTTTACTTACGAATATTTATGGTGAAAACACTGTTGTGACTGTTGCGCGAAAATTCGAAATACATAATTATGAATTCGTCAACTATCTAAGTTTATGGTCGACTATATACGTTCTATCCGAAGATTAGGCAAGGAATAGGCCTATTTAAAATATCTGAATATCTTCTAGAACTTTCAAATGAAGAACAAATTGCCGCTTTTTCTAGAAAAATGGTATAAAGAAGGGTCGCAAAATTACGCTTTTGGAGGTATAGAGATGGTCAAAATTCTGAAGTCTACTTTGAGCATCCCCGTACAAATATTTTCTAAGAACCCCTCCCCCGGATGTCATGTCGTTATCCTGCTGATACATTTCAATTAATTTCCCCTTATAAAACTTAACTCACAACCGATCAATTATTAACCACACCTTAAATTACCGGTATCAATTTCCCAATCATAAATAACATCCGTGAATCTATTTGTCTCAAAAAAGTATATCTACACAAATGACATGTGAGCAAAATTTGTCTGTCGTTCAAATCAAATTACCGTTGCAATTTTGATTTACGAACATACATGTACATGGCACTGACAATGCAAGGGCCTGACGCAAAATGATAGATATGTTCACTGTACATGCTGTAGAATCGTTTGGTTGATCTTGTGTTAACACTGATGAAGTCAATTGACTGGACTGAAAGTACTGGTGAACTTGACTGATGGACAAAAAAGAACATGGCATGAACTTGACATACTATTAAGGACATTGACTGACCGACGGTGCATAACCCCGGAATAAAAACAATTTTGCGGATAAAATATAATGAGACAGAATAACATTGAATGTGACATGGCGGGTTGCGTATAGATTGTGAACATTGCATTTCCAAGAAGTTTTTTATTCACCCGGACGATTGAAAGAAAGTGCATGGAAGCACAACATGCATTTTTGCCGGTCCGATTAAGAAAGGCCTGAGAAAATGTACAGTTACATGAAAGTTAATGGCTCGATAAAAGCTGCCATATTCAGTTTGGTAGGTATTGCGTTTGTTGACCGCCCAGGGGGGCAGTCAAGTATAGGCAGGGCGTGACTAAAAAAATGGTGAAATATGGTTGTTTTTGA
>JXSR01S037891.1:64218-84306 GCA_000969725.1 Ophiothrix spiculata
ATAAACATAGTTAAAATAGTGAAAAGAAATTCCAGTTGAACTGGTTTGTTTTAAGATCCCAGTTGAACTGGTAACAACGATTCACAGTTGGAAAACCAGTTGAACTGGTTTCAACTGGTTTTTCATCATCCCAGTTGGAAGTGTTCCATTTTCCGTGACGGAAATTTTACGACCAGTTGGAAACCAGTTGAACTGGTTCAACTGGTTTCAGAGAAACCAGTTAAAACCAGTTCAACTGGGATCAACTGGAATTTTGACCTGGGAAATTAAAAGAGGCACATAAACTCATCCAAATAGATCATAATTCAAAACAATGTTGCATATAGATAAATAAATGTTGTAAAAACATCCTGAAATCTAAAATAACTGAAATTTTGCGAAATATATGTGAACATTAATGTAATTTCTACAGTGATTTTTTTTCATTGAGCGAGGTCAAATGTAATCTTTACGTTTTTGCCAAAAATCTACGGTTGTGGACTTAATATATTTAAGCCATTTGGTCAAAAGAAAGGGACAACCCTTTTTAACAGGTTTGCTCAAAAGTTTACGGAAGTTCCGGGTAAAACACGCTTCACGTAATAGAATGTGATGACCCATGAGGTCAATTAAGACATCAAATTTCTACGCAAAACATCATATAACCCCGGAAGTGATCAATCAAGCGGCACTTCAGGCAAATATGACGTCATTACCACTAATTTCTTTAGATAAATATGATAAAACCCGTTTTAATTCAATCGTTTCTCTGGCCCGTAAACAAACATGTGTAAACAACATGTACAGTGCGATGTCACCTGTCCAGGCAGCTGCTTTCCGCGTGCGTGGTAATGACGTCATATTTGCCTATATAGCCCCAGACCTTCGAAAGGTTTGACTTGTCGTTAACGATGTTCAACGTGTTATTGGGATAATGTGATGACCGACATCATGTCCCTTACGTATGTCTAATTGTACTGAATTTCCCTTCGATTTATTTACTGATTTTAAAAGTCTTACAGGAAAGATGTATTTTTCAAATTTCCTGAATGTGATATCTGATATTTTATCTTGCAGTTTGCATTGGCCAATATACATAGAATTCGGTAAAGCAAGCTGCACGTAATTAGATGTGATTTGAAAAACTTGTTAAAAATGTAATTAAATGAAGAATATTTATTCCCAACAGTCAAACATAGACTTATCTTATTTAAAAAAACCTCTTAAATATTTTTATCCACATCTTATTATTATTATTTTTTTTTTGCATTACAGGGGTTCGAAGTCCGAACTATCTGACAGATCACGTCAAGAAAAAATATCGCAACCAAGTTCTTCTAATATTGATCGCCAGAACTAAAAAATAAATTGCTCATTAAGAGATCATTTGCATAGGATCTAAGGGACCGTTCATTATATAAAGGGATGGGGGCCGGGAGAAACATAGGGGGGTCATGTGATTTTTATTTGGTCGATAGGGGGGGGTTGTGTAAATTTTTTGTGTTAATAAGGGGGGGGGTCATGTAAAACTTGCGTAAACTTTATCTCTTGCCTAGATGTTTGACCAATATAAGTCTGATTTTGAAATATCAAGGTAAAATTTTAATTTTTTTTTGCGCGCTACGCGCGCATTGATACTTACAAATTTGTTTCAAATTTTTACAAAGTTCACACAAACATTTACACACTATCAGATTGACCTTCATTTTAAGGAAAGACTACATGAAATGGTAGGGTCCTAAATGTTATTTTAGAAGACGTACTCCTTTTCTACCACCTCTTCCACCATACCATAGGCGGCGGAAGCCGGGGAATGGGGGGAGACACGTCCCCCCCCCCCTAAATTTCATGAGGGTGGGACGGACACCCTCAAAAAATAAAGAAGAAAGAAAGAAAAGGAAAGGAAATTGAAATTTTCCCTTTGTTTTGATAATTTAAATGTGAAAAAGCAAAAACATTTGCGCGCTACGCGCGAATTTTCAGAGATTATGTCTATTTTCAATAACAATTTGTCATTTTTGCGTAAATTTCAAGAATTGGTACAGCAATTTGTAGCTCAAATTAGTCGATATGACAGAAGTTTGTGCGCGCTACGCGCGCATTACAAAATATCATATACCTCCGACCATTTTTGATTCAAAATATTTAGCCGTCCCCCTTAAACTTTAACCTTCTGCCGCCACTGTCTTCCACTGAACGTCCCCATTTTGATCTGCTGCAGGCAATTGCATATCATTTTCATCTTTGACTTACTCCAACTGAACTAGTCTAAGGCAAATGTAAATATATATGCACAAAGGATGTTCTAAATGTTTTTTCTTCTCAGCTGAAGAAGGTGCATCAAATCTGTTGAAAGCAAGGAATTATAAAGGGAAACCGGTGCTCGCAGCCATTTTGATCTGACTGCCGTGTGAATCCTTTGCCCCTTACAGATACATGGCTTTTTGAATTGCATGATTCGGGGGTACATGCCCTTTTACAAAGGGGGGTCATGTAAAATTTATCATCGGATTAGGGGGGGTTGTGTAATTTTCGATGTTCGTATAGGGGGGTCACACAACTTCACAAAACTTTTCAATTCAGACCCGCAACTTCTCTCCCCCCCCCCCCCTCCCCTGTAAATAATGAACGGTCCGTAAGTACTGACTGTTTTTTCGCCTTCGTGCACTGCCCAATATTGGAGGACTATATTGATTTAATCAATTGAATTTATATTCCTAATTGTGCCTGGGTAACCACCCGAGTTCCCCAGACTCCAAAGGTGACCATATATGCTACACCCAAAATTGGTAAAAATAGGCGAAACGATGCCCTCTCTGAGACCATAAATCTATCATATCTGTTCTTATTATCCGGGTTGTACAGTAAAGTGTAGGCTAGCAACATTAGTTTCACGCTTTACTCCGTTATGGTCTATGGAAGGCAGACTACCCTTTCAGGGCGACTAAGATTCCTTTCACACCGGGACTATAAATACCTGTTCAAATGAATACCCTTTCTGAGACCGTACGCAACAGTACATGACCATAAATGACCTATATTGTAAAATAACTACCGATCTTGATAATCAACACCATAGTCTTGGAATATTCCTTGACCTTAGCAAAGCCATTGAGAGAGCTTTTTCTTGCAAGTCAAATTATGCTAGCTTTTAAAAATAGAAATTCAAGAAAAAACTATGGAAATAGCTTATATGCTTACATGAAGTTAGGGTCGCAATATCGTAAATCGCTGCGCGTAGTGACGCTATAGGCCTAGTGGTTTTTAAACCATAAAGGTGGAATAGGACATTAAATTATATTTATATAGAAATAATACGGGACTATATTTTATTTTGATTTTATGCTAATTATTTAGCTTTGAAATAGTTGTGAATGTGTAGAAAAAATCAGCACCACAGAACAATTTATAATGAAATTAAAGATGGAACAAATATGCGTGTCTCTAGAAATACTCGGTCAAGTCGGGCATTTTATAACAGGCCGGCAAAAACATTACAAAATATCGCCTTATATATAGGGAAAACAAGCCGGTCAACATATTGTTTCTTTGATGATTTCTGAAAGGTTTGCTTCAAAACTTGAAAACAAAGTTAAATTTAAAATGCTTGAATCACTAATTACAGAGATACAGAGCGTTTTCAGACCCCTACTTTACGTGTAAAAGTATAGGAACATTATTTGGGATAGTGCACCATTAGAAATTGCTTTGTCTACCGCGTGATGGTTTTCAGACACAAATGTTACAGCAAGTCACTCCACATTTTCGGTATCAATTTGTCGCAGTTTCCGACAAATAGCATGTTTTATATCATCTATAATAACACAGAACTACACTGTTATACTGTTGGGCAATATTTTAGCGTTGGTTAAACTATGAACAACCCAATTGTTGGGTAAATAATATTAACCAACTGTTGATGAAATTTTACCCACTATTTGGGTAATTAGCTAAAACTTTTACCCAACAGTTAGGTAATTAGCCAACATTGTACGCAACGTTGGTAATTATTTACCCAGAAGTTGGGTTGTTCATAGTTGAACCAACGTTGGGTAAATTATTTGCCCAACGTTCTAACAGTGTAGTATACTTCAGTGTTGTTTCTTATGCAGCACAAATATAGCAGAAACAATGAATGTATACCAGTAATAAGCTCCTCATAAAGGATCTTGGTAAAATGTAAGTAATTGCTACATGTTGTAAGCAAAAGATCAGCTTTTTGAATACAAAAGTACAGTACACTATAAAAAAGTTGGGAAAAAAAGGAACATGGTTGGCAGGTTGGGTAAAATTTAACACAATGTTGGGTAACATTTGACACAATGTTGGGTAAAACGTGAACCATTTACCCAAGATTGTGTACAAAATAAACCAATATTGTGCAAAATTTAACCCAACCTGCCAACCATGTTCCCTTTTTTACCCAACTTTGTAAGCAATTACTACCCTGGAAGAAATAGAGTACAATTCTATTCCAAGATTGGAATGTGCGCATTTGGAACATCATTCGAATACACATTAAGTACAATTCTAGTACAAATTGTTTTGTTTTTTTAAATACAAACAATTTCTACTAGAAATGTACTTAAAGTGTACTCGAATGATGTTCCAAATGTGCACATTCCAATCTTGTACTAGAATAGTGTACTTGATTTTCTCCAGAGTAACCAGACGAGCAATTGCTTGGAAGGGATTAGAAATAGCTTTTGCTGCCTTGAGAGAGCTTTTTCTTGCAAGTCAATGCTAGCTTTTGAGAATAGAAATTCAAGAAAAGGCTAAATAGATAGCAATTGCTACTTTTATGAATCCGTTTATTAATACTAAAGCGTCTAGATAGTGACTAAGCGTCCTACCTGCTATTTAGTTGTGTAGTATACACTTGGTGATCATGATTTATCCCGTGTAGTTTTAATTAGGGTAGACTACTGGTTTTAAGAGACTCTCGGTATTACACCGGAACTGTATTAGTAGCAGTGATTCAGATTACTAGCGGCACACTGTATGCTCACCAAACTTAATTAGTTCCCAAACCCCTGTCCCCGATCTAAAACCAGATCTGTCTGGACTTAACACAAATTATCTATTATATTTCAGACATAATAAAGTAAAAGGCACCCGTATTTTTATTTTCATTTATCATTTTGATTTGGATCATTAGTTCTAAAAATCACCCCTGGTCCTTCTTCGGATCGCTGGTTCAGTACTGAGGTTTGCTCTGATATAGTCAAAGCCCTTAAAAGTAAAGGGCAAAACTGTTACGCGAATAATATTGTCTCTTTATCTCTCTTGTCAGTTGAAAAATTGGAATCAGTCACAGTGTATCGAGTAACAGGTATTTCCTATCATGGAATTAACGGGACGATGGAAAACTTTGATGATTTTACTTAGCAGTTTATCCATGTTGGTTTTAGAAAGGACTTTACTTGAAATCATCTCTCCCTTGACCTCGCAATGGGAATGGACACGAATTAATAATCAAACTAAAATCGCAAATCAAACTAAGATTGACAATTTCTCGGCAGATACTACCCCTTATGATGATGATACGCAGCATAAAATGTTGGATTGGAAACTGAGCCTGGTCTTCATCGTTTGTCCTATTGTAGAATTAGTATTTTCACCATTTCTTGGGGTCGTCAGCAGAGTGACTAGCATAGACTTCATCGCTGTCATCGGAGTTCTGCTTGCCATTGTAATATGCGTTATATATGCATTCAGTGATAGCTTTCTTGGTGTCCTGACTGCCCGTGCCTTGCATGGTCTTGATATTGTTTGCCTAAACCCTACAGCAATGGTGAGAATTGAAAATATTTATCCACCGGACACTAAGGAAGGCAAGAGTGTCATCGCATTGGCGTTATCTGCAAGTGCTATAAGTTTCGCTCTTATTTCAGTCTCCGGTACCGTTTATGAGTACCTTCATAAGGCGGCGTTCTTGCTGCTTATACCGATTGAACTCATTACAGCTTGGGCGATTCTAATGACTTGTGATTATAGTTGCAAGAAATCCAATTATATGGACAGAAATAAGGAAGAAATAAAATTATTATATGATAAGAAAGAAGAACAATTGAAACTGATCTCTAGCAAGAATGAAGACAAATGTGATGAAAATGAAAATAGATGGAGAGAGGAATATAACAATTTTAAAAATGCACATGAAGTTTCACTGGAAGTTTCATTAGCAGAGGTGGCAAAGAATTTACAAGTTTTAGTGTCAACTGGATTGCTAACGATATCCTGGTTGTTTTTACCCACATTAGATCCAATTATAGCATCTTGGATGGAGGACTCTTTCGAAAGCGGACCGGCAGAAGTTGGATTACTGTGGGCAACAGCGTCCGTCTCGATAGTTTTTGCTAATGTAATCAGTGCTACTTTTACAATATTCAAACCACAATTTACTTGGCTTTTTTGCTTTGCCAATCTAATTTTATGCTGTATTCCTGTCGTACTTTTACCATTTACACCCAGCTCTTTGTGGACGTGTGCCGCGTTTATGGCTTATATCTATTTCTCTTCATGTGTACGTTTTGGTGCCGTTTTTATTATTTCTGATATTGCTGAAAACAAATACAGAGGAGCCTACAATTACGTGTGGGCGATAGGTAACTTTGGCTTCGCGTTACCTTTTCTTCTTGGCACTGCGGTTGGGGTGCCATTGTACAACACCATAGGTTTCTCTCATCTTTGTCTGGCAATAGGCATTCTGATGTTTTTGTACTCCCCCTTCGTTATTTATCTTAGACATTCAACTCAATGTGTTTCAGATAAAGAGTTTAATGACCCTGAGAAATTATCACTTATGAAATTATTACCTGTCAAAAAATAACGAATGGATTGGCTAAATCTGACCTATTCTGTGTATATCAAACCTTAATTTCTATTATTTTCTTTGTATTAACTGACGTTTCCTTTTACCCTTTTCGGGTTCAATAAAAGTATTGTGGCCAATTTTGTATAATGGTACGTATTTAATATTATGGATCATGCTCAAGTCACGAGTCACTTTTAAAGAAAGTAATCGGTCGAATTGTACATGGCACAGCACAGTAATCAAAACCCACACGAGTTTTAAACACTCTTACAAGTTCAGAGCAATACACTTTGAGTTTACAGTAATTCGCTTCGAGTTTACAGCAATACGCTTCGAGTTTACAGCAATACACTTCGAGTTTTCAGTAGCATACCTCGAGTTTGCAGCAATGTATTTCTCTGAACTTGTTAGGGTAGTTAAAATTCGTGTGGGTTTTGTATGCTGTGACGTACGATAATTTGACCGACTACTTTTTCCTACAGGCACAATTTTTGAGAATTGACCGTTTTCACAAGATGAATTTAATAACCAAAGTTGAAATAATTCCAACCTAAACGTTTTCAAACTATGTTGTGCACAGGGGTAATGATATTAAAACTAAAATGACATCATGATATTTTAAAAGCCAAGTTTGCACTTTGTATTTTATCTACAAAATTGTGACCGTCCATCCCAAACCAGCCGTAAATGCAGCCTCCTCTTGACATTTTCACTTTTTGAATATTTTCAAATACCATGTTATAAGGATTAAAATGAAACTTCAATGAACTTCACACGATTTCCAGAATTCAAGTTATGGTCTGTCAAAGATTTGTCAGGGTGTAAAATGTATAACAGAGATAAGGCCAAAGAAAAAAAATAGTCTGTCTCAGCTTCCCGCGCGCATAGCTTTTAAAAATCCATATTTAGCGCATTTCTTTTCTTTTTTAGTTTTTGAGAGATTTTCAGGGGTTTTTTTCATCTTTTTTTCTTACTACTGGGAAAAAAGTTAAATAAACGGCCGCGAAAAAAAAATAGTGGCCGAAAAATGCAATAAAAAAAATAGGGGGTATTTCCGCATCGTAGCGCTTAGGGTTTTGACCGTAAGTAAGCTGAGACAGAGTTCTTTTTTTTTTTCTTTTTTTTTTTGGCCTAAACGTGTTCAAATATCAGTAAGCCCTATATTTTCTGTTGATTGTCCTCAAAACATACAGAAATATTTCATATTTCCGATCATTTTCTTGAAATCACTATTGCTTGAAATGAAACTTTGCTAGAGTTTTGAAGTAAGCACAAGAATTGTGAAACTGTCAGAAAATCAATTTCAGCAAATTACGACCTTGACATGTGTTTTCACTGTAGCGCAAGATGAAGTTGGTTACATTTATGGCTCGTTTGAGATGGGCAGTCTCAATTTATCCAGCAATGTTTCGTAATGTGTAAGCTTTGGTTCTACATTGTAGCTTAGGGGTGGTTCAGTATTTACATCGGAGGAGGGGCCAAGAAAAACAGTGGATCATTTTCGAAAATATAGACCTGAAAAACAAAACATGTTGCATATTTATGTATAAATATTGTGTAAATATAATGCAATTAAATTTTTCGAAATATGTGTGACATTTCGAGCAATTTTACTGGCAAGTTATTTCACGCGATAAGCCTTCAAAATCGGCCGGTGATTTTCTATAAAAATGTTTATTCAGTGTAAAATATATATTTATGCCGATACGTTTATAGTACAATTTAGAATTTTTCTTGAAGTCCTGTGAAAATCTTGCTAAATGTGCTAAAACAAAATTGACGTAAGCGTTGAATTTTGTTTACAGTTCTGACACTGAAAATCAACATGATATTTAGATTTTATTCAAGTCCTTGTAGTGCTTTTGTCTGAGGTAGAAAGCCTATTAGCTCTATGTGAATTTCAACTTTTTTATTGTAAATTATAACTAATTTAAATCATTATTAGGCCTGCAAAATAAACAATTTAAAACAAAGAGGCCCACAAGTTACAAACGCGAGATATATAAGAAAACTTTAAAAATTTAATCATGGCTTCAAATCCTAAAAAGTACAATGTAGGCCTAACCATTTCATTCCCATAATATTACAAGATTACCAAAAAACAACTCCATAATAAGAAAACACCAACAACTAGCTACAAACTACCCCCCCCCCCCCCCCCCCAAAAAAAAAAAAAAAGAGTGATATAGAAAATCCTATACCCTAATACCTGATGTGATGGCTCACCTCGAAATGGGGGACTTTGAAGATGTTATCAATTTTGATTTTTTTTTTCTAAGCTTTAAAATGACACCTTACTTGTTGAAATTGATTAAGTCGATCAAATTTTACAACAGAAAATCTGCTGGAAATTCTTTTTATTTTCCTTATTTTTTGCTGCCTATTTTCACCCGTATCTTGAAAAGTGTTCTGTCGCAAAGTCCCCCTTTTCGGGGTGAGTCATCAAGATAGTAAGTGGTGTGGCAAATGTAAGAAACCTTGTAGACAAATGAAACCAATACAGTGGCATGGTGTACACAGACCTTAGCCTCATCAAGCCTGATCCAGACTACATGATATTTCCAACATTCTATCATTGCGCATGTGTAACCAATTATTTTGAATATGAAAGAATGTATTTTTGCATACCCTTTAAATACACAGTCAGCTAGCTATACTAGTCTAGTGGTTTGCGCACTGGTTTTTAATCTCAAAACCATGTGTTCGAACCCCGTCGGAGTCGTTTTGATAAATTTCTATTTTTTTGCGTAGCGTGTTGACTTTTCTTCAATTATTAATTGTCACGAATGAAATTCTCTAATTTTTGACATAATTTATATAGAACTAAACATTTTACTTTTCAATCCGGAAAACCCATGACGCATTCCATTTCATTTCACATAAAATGCAAAATATTTCAACGCTGCGAGGCCATTCAAAGCACTTACTCTGACACGAGATCCGTGCACGTTGCTGACGTCAGATGATGACCCGTCGTGACAAATGATAATTGTTATCGAAAAGAGCCGATATTAGGTACCTTTCGTACATCACATCAACGTATTTTTTCCTCTTGTTATTTCTTCAATTTACAGGCCTTATGGGCAAAATATATTTTTCAAATTTCATCAATCTGAGTTTTCATATTTTGACTAGCAGAATCGATCCAACTGACGACGTTTTAACTTCTAAAACAAAATTGATGTTCAAATTTGTTTGCTTAAAATGTCTCAAAATCGTTGATTTTCATACAAAATACCATATAATGCTTCTTTTTTATTAACAAAAACAATTCACACGCATTGTATTGGAATAACTTCAAATTTTCATACCCCGTTCCCAATTTGCATTTGCTTTCACCGTTTTCAGATAATAAGCCCTAAGGTTTTTCCCCCGCTGCATAAAAACGCAAAAGCAACCGACCCCAGGCATTTGGGTAATCTCTATTACATCCTTTGCGGTCATTTTGATGAAAAATTTAGGGAGGTACCATCTAAGGTAGGGTTAGGGTAGGCCGTCAAAGTTGTGGTGTAGCGGGGTTGGTGAAGCCCCGGGAAAATTCAAGTCGCCATTTTGAAAAATATATGTATGCTATGAAGCTGAAACTTGCAGGGTATGTTAGAATTATCATTTCCCTTCTTTATTAGCAAAAAAAAAAAAACGATGAAAATCGGCCATTTAGAACTTTTGTAGTGATTTTTTGAAAAAGTGGCCATTTTTGCCAAAATCCCAATTTTCCGATCCGAACGAGCTTTATGACGTCATAATTACGTAACGCCTTGACCGATTTTTGTGATCTTGGTATCATTGGATAGGGGAGGACCATACCTATCTATTGATAGCAAAACCAAGTTCATAGGGGGTTCCGATCCAAAAAAATTAGGGGGGAGGTTGCAACAACCCCCTCCCCCTTGGGTAAACGTGTTACAAAAAATAGCCTGGGTAGACGAGGGTTAAAAAAGAAAATATCGACAACATTTTTTTTGGACTTGGATTTTAGAATTTGCAGAATGAGGTTGTAAACATGGTCGATGCGGTTTGACTGGGATACGCCAGCGTATTCATGTAATCAGTTTCAAATTTCATATGAGGTTATGAATAATTAATAAGGTACATTTATATGAGTTTTGTTATTGTACTTGTGTGTATTTGTATGGTCCATGAAATCAACCATTTTATGGTCACGGTAATGCAAGATCAAAATTTTCCGACGAAACATTCACAAGTATTCACAATCGTAACTACAAATATTAATATTTGATGACTTTAGGTCATGTAATATTTTAAAAAATAGCTTTTTCTCGTTTTTAGCTGTTTTTGAGCTTTTTGAAAACAATTTTCCGGTGTAGTAAGAATGTTAGTCCCCGTTCTTATTATCCAGGTTGTAAAGTAACAACTCTCACGCAACATTAGTTTCACGCTTTATTCCGTTATGGTCGATGGTAGGCGAACTCCCATTGCAGGGGGCCTTGAATACTTTAACACCGGTGTAAAAGACTTAGTACAATCGAAGTCACACTCAAAGTCCGCCTTCCATAGACCATAACGGAATAAAACGTGAAACTAATGTTGCGTGAGAGTTGTTATCCTACTTTACTCCACTTTACTGTACAACCCGGACAGTAAGATCGGGGGACTTCTATTCCAATTACACCGTGCGGGATTGTAAATTTATGCCATTTTAAATCATAAGGTTGAATCAAAAGTCAAAGAGATCATTTCATTATCTTTATGTAAGAAATTCTAAAGGTTGAATCAAAAGTCGAACAGATTATTTTACTATCTTTGTATAAGAAAATGTACATTTTAAATCATAATGTTGAATCAAAAGTCGAACAGTTTATTTCATTATCTTTATGTAACGCATTATTTTTTATTTAGCATTTCAAGAAGCCTAATTAATATAAATTACTGTCATTATTACAAGTACTTTATTTATTAAAGGGACTAGCGTAGATTCCACTTAGAATTAAAAACTTATGGAAATGCTTTAAATAAAGCTTAAAACTGTAGTAAAATCCAAAAAACTACAAAAATTTACACAAAAATGGCTCAAATTGACAGCGAATTGATTTGCAATATATAGGCCTACATGTGATGGTGGTGTAACTATCCAGTGTTTTCTAAATCCTAAATTTGTACCTCAGATGGATTTACCAGATAAAAGATCAAATGAAGTCTTTGGAGATAAGTTAATACATATCAAAAGGGAAACAATTTTATCAAAAATAATTTTGTTTACCCATCACAGGTGTAGAAACAAGCATCTTTTTAAGATTTGAAACTAGAAACACTTTTTCAACTATTTTTTGTCGCCGGCGACAAAAAATACAGCTGGTAAATAATTTCATTTTTTTCCTCTGTTACACAAATTCAGCGGAAACTACTGGTAGGATATGTTAGTATATTGTACTATCGATACATGTGAAAAAAATATATAGTCAGAAAATCAGTGGACAGGATCTAGGCCAGTCCCTTTAATTAATCAATTAGAATAGTTTAGATTTCTCAAAGCTTTTGTATTCCGCCCTTATGCTAAAGTGTGTCACTTGTTAAATCTTGTTGTTTTGCAACAGAATGTGCATTAAATAAAGTATTATTAAATCATTTTTTATGTGTTATTCAGAATACGGTATTATAATAAATTTAGCAATGAATGTGTTGCAATGCAATTTTGTCTTTATTTCGAAAGTGAAATAAATAAAATACAAATGTGATGGCTCACCCCGAAAAGGAGGACTTAACGACAGAACACTTTTCAAGAAACTGATGAAAATATGCAGCAGAAATTAATAAGAATTTCCAGCAGATATTTGCTGTAAAATTTGATCGCCTTGATCAATTTTAAAAAGGTGTCATTTTAAAGCTTCGAAAAATGCTGTAACAGATGAAATGATAAAATTAAAATTGAAATCATCTGCAAAGTCCCCAATTTCGAGTGAGCCATCACAAATATGTTTTGTAAAGACAAATTAATAATGTATTTGTATTTTGTCCTAAACAACTCATATTGGCGTCAGGTTTGATTTCAATATGTTTCAAAGTCGGTGAAGAATGAATATTAGTCACACGTTCTAATTCGCTGTGGGAAGTATTACGTAATAGTGCGGGTTACCCCGCAACCTTTCCCACTACACACACAGTTCACAGTGGGTTGCATAGTCTTCACCAGAGAAGACTAAGTAATATGCTTTGTTGGTCAAGTTATATAGCTATGAGAAATGGTCTGACCTTGGGTTGTTGTCGACGCGACTGCAGTTAACGCGGCTAATTCAAATTGATGCCATCAGCCACGTGAATAGTGGGGCAATCTACACGGCAGTGCAAATCCAGATGAATGTACATCTCTGTAAGCTGCTTTGCAGTAGACTGTGGCTACACAATCGTCATATCCGGATCTGCTGTACAGCACTCTGCGTACATCCCTACGTGTAAACGGTCTACGGAAATGTGGATCTCAGATCTGGATCTCGGAGATGCGCATGCATCTGGATCTGCGCTCCATGTAGATTGCCCCAGTGTTAAAAGGTTGAAGTCACAGTTAAGGACGACCCAATAACAGTAAACAACTCTTCACGTAATTAATTTTGCGAATTTTTCGTTACGGTCTAAAGAAGGCGGACCTATATACCTGGCGGACTACTTTTACACAGAGTTTGAGCTTTATCCTGGAGATTATCCTACTCGGCCCAAATGCAATACAAAAACGTATCGAGCTTTTGTGCATACCCTGGCAGTCCCATTGTGGAGGCGACGCATATGTAGGGCTCAAAAGATGCCCCCCCCCCCCAATTTTCAACTTCGCTGTCACCCAAAGACCCATATTTTTTACAATTGCATGCGCTCTCACCCAAAAAAACCATAATTTTTTTATATTTTTCTCTCACAGAATGCCAAATTTTACTCACTGAATGCTAATTACTCATCTTTTGACCATTGACCCTCATATTGTTGTATTATTCATCCACTGAATGCCAAGAATCATGCTCTCACCAGATTTTCCCTCATTTTTCGAGTCTATGCTCTCATCGAATGCTACAGCCTGTAGTCAAGTGGCGTAGCCAGAATTTTCGATCAGGGGGGCCACAAAAATTCAAGTTACAAATTTGCCGACTACAAAATCCACAATGAACCACCTGCACCCCCACCCCACCCACCCCATCCCGGTTGTACTAAATGCATGAAAAATGGAGCCAATTTGAGCCAAACATATACAAAATTGTGATCAAAATCATACGAAATACCAATTTAATAAAATAAATAGTCCGAGCCGAGTTTTTTGTTTTAAAAAATGTCAAGCGCAAATTTTGGAAAATTCTGAAAAATAAGACACGCCAAAGTACCAAAATTTGCAAAGAAAAAGACCACTGTTGTACAAGACAGCCTAATTACTTCCCATGTTTTCCCATGTTTAACCTTTTTGATACTTTTTTCGATAAAAACCTCACAAAAGATAATTGGACAGTTAGTCTGACCCCATAAATCCAAGAACGAGTACGCAACGTCCAGCAATATTGACATATTTGAAAAATATGCAATCTCAGCTAAATGTTGACCCCAAATTCGACATCAAAACCATTACTATTATTTTACACCAGCCATTTGAAAAATATATCTCAGTTTAAATTTCTAACATTTTGTGTATACCCGCAGTGTTATAGAGCATTACCACAGTGCTTCTAGTAGAATCGATAGACGATCGATGTTTTTCATATTGCATAGAGTACAGAGCTGCTGTTGTCTCATGCATGCCGATCTTAACTGTTTTACAAACTTAGACACAAGTAATTATCCTTTTTGATAAAATTGAGTTTACTTTATTTTCGTTTTGTCAAGTGGCTATAAATATAGGCCTAAAAGCCTTACCTTGATTTTCTTAAATTATACACATAAGTTAAAATATTTTTCTTTTAAAATAAAGAATTTTTACTGCACTATTCATGAAGCAAACACATAGGTTCACGTAAGATGTAAGACATCCCTTTCAACTGTCATAACTTGGATTTTGAAATTGTCAATTTTCGATATATTCACTAATAAAAATAATGTTAAAATAATCGATATATTGCACGGCATTTATTGTGTATTATGTGTATTACCCTATGTGAGAATTGTTAACTGACATCCAAATTTCAAATGACTGGTGCAAAACAACAATAACGGTTTAGATGTCAAATTTGAGGTTAACATTTAGCTGAGATTACATATTTTTCATATATGTCAATATTGTTTGACTTTGAGGGCTCGTTCTTGGATTTATGGGGGTTCAAACTAACTGTCTACTTATCTTTTGTGAGGTGTTTATATAAATCCAGGCAACTGCTTCTAATAAAAAGGATGGACTTTTCGTCATAATTAAACAAGGACAGAGGTTGGCACATTTTACATTTTGTTGTTTAGATTAAATGTTTTAGTGATGTTGCCGACCAAGTGTTGGCCTGAAGAATTCCAGATGGCAAAATTTGGTGACCCTAAAATATGCAAGGATAAGTGAGAAAATATGATGACTGAGCTGCCTGCTTCGGCCCATGCAGCATCAGCATTTAACAATTTTTAAACTTAAACTTTAAACTTATTTGGCAGCTGGTCCAAGCAAATGTGCTTATACTCTTTCTAACCCAATTACTGCAAACACTGTCACTACCCTCACTAGCCCCCCCCCCCCCTCTTTTTTCTTCCTTTCTTTTTTCTCGGTTTCCTCTTTCCCCTCCTTTTTTTCCTGCAGTCTAAATTTGCCAACTGGCAGTAAATGTGCCGACTGACTTTTTCCCTAAGGGGGGGGGGACTGAGAGCCTGTCGGAGCGCGGGCTTTACACCTGTATCCATTTCATATTCGACTGCTTCTCCCCCCCCCCCCCCCCCCCCCCCCCCCCCCCCCCCCACCGGGTGCATACCAGGTTCTGACTCTGAGCTCAAATACCCTATACTCTATACCTTGAAGTATAAAGTAAGTAATCACACTCTGTTACGGGATCAACAGCATACGTATATTCCTCTTATTCTATTATTCTACAACATTGTGAACTGGTGTTTTTGTGTTGTGTAAAGAGACTAGCAATGATTGATTATGATTTTCCGGGTGGTCATATAGGTTTATGTGCGTTAATCGGCTGGTTACTTTATACTTCAAGGTTAATAGTAGGGACATCAACGAGAAAATTAAAGTTCGTTTTCATAACACATTCGAATTGTACTTTGTTTCCAAAGTAAACTGACAAACAAACTAAGAAATGTATTTTTTTTTATTCAAATATTCTGCTTCTACAATAGCTAAAGGTCCAAATAAAATCCATACATATCAGCTACTTTCTGATGAACCCTCAAAAAGACGAAACAAATTTCAGCGTGTTTTGCTATGCCCAACTGTTGCATAATGTATAACACCAGGTGTGATGTCTAGAGTTGTAACACAAATTTTGGTTTTAAAATTTATTATCATTTAAAAATTTGCCGTTAATTTTGGATTTTTGGACACCCTGCATATCTTTTTAAAAAAATCATCAAATTCATTATAGCCTTAATAAAATGTCAATGATTGATTTGGAAATTCATTTGAAACTTGTTGGAAATCCTGCATCATAATACGCATTCATGGCTACTTGTATTTGATCCCAATAACCGCTAAACACCGAAATAAAACTTAATGTACAAAAAGCATTACGCTGTGACTATCATGACTATAGTAGTTTTGAAAAGTCAGGGCACCTCTTGCATTATTGCATAGGTAGAGCAGATTTTTAATAAATAAGGACAAGGATCCTCTCAGTATGCATTGCAGTTAATCTGAAGAGTGTTTTTAGGCTAATCATTTTAATGAAAATAGCCATAGCTCAAACAAATTGCAAAAGTAATGATATTTACATGATAATATTATACAAACATTTAATAATATATCAAAAATCTACTTGGTGGAACAGAGATTAATTTTCCTAAAACAAAATGGCTGCCAAAACAGGGGTAAAATTTGCAAATTTGTTAAACTAGTGTTAAAAACCATTTTATTGTGTTCCACTTATCACGAAGGCTCAGATTTACCCATCTTCGTAGTATGGTGAAAAAACGTGAAAGGTCATATCAGGGGTCAAGTGATATGCCCTATGGGAGACAACAATTTCAAAATCGTCGGATTTTTTTCTAAATGGTCTCAAATTGTTTCTCTTGAAAACTATCCGAACAAAGTAATATTCGCAAAGACTCAGATGTACTGTAATGATTTGTAGTAAGAACTCAGGTACTTGTTTGTTTGTTTGTTTTCTTTTCTTTTCTTTTCTTTTTAAAGCTTTTGGTTCAGTGAGTTATGTATGTATAAACTGATACAAAGATAAGATACAGATTTTAGCAAAATTTGAATTAAGTACCTTTACAAAAACAATTTCAAGCGTAAAATATAAATCTGAAGTTAAATATTCAATCACAGAATGAATAATTAACAACCTTCCCCTTCTTTCTGTATGACAATTTTTTCTTTATGGTTGTTTATTATTCTTTATTTACAATAATGGGATCACGTTAGGTCAAGCACAAATAATTATTTTCTCACGGAAAGCTGGTTCTTTTACATATAATCCTTTAGAAATTACTCTTGTGTATCAAATTAACGATTTTTAGGATTTATTGGAATTTTTATATAAAGTAAAAATTCAAGTTCAGGTCGTAAAATTACCGGCATGGAAAATTATACTGATTAAACGTCAGCCATGATATTAGCTATTATCATCCTCAAAAGTGGTGTAACCCGGGGGGAACATAGCCATAGTGCCGTGGCATCATCATTACATTTATCGGTTTCCAACGAGTAAATTTGTCATTTGTTTAGTCTGTTTAAAAGGTGATCTTGATGTCTCAAAGTTTTTTGAGATTGTTGGTGCCAAAATATTTATTTTATTTTTCTCATAATCCATGTGAAATTTGACGGCTGAAACATGTTTCCTTTTTGAAATATTGATGAAAATGTGCTAATTATGGTAACCATAATTAGATTTACACAGTAAATGGTCATCCTTTTTGAGGTGAGGCCCATTTGCGTTTCATCTAATTCACTTCATGCATACCTAACTCCTTCCTGGTAATCGTTGATTAGAGTTAATTAATATCTTTATTTGGCTAATATTTTCAATTAATTTTATAGGCTAATACATTATCTTCAAAATCATACCAAATTTATGACATTTCATACGATTATTCAAAAGTTGTGACAACATTTTGATGCTCAATGTACGTATCTCATCCACACCAACCACATTTATGCCTGTTTTCATGTCTGGCTAAATTAGCTTATTGACTTATACTTGTTAATAGCATTAATAATCAATTTTATTCGTGTTAATTCCAACTTGTTTTTGATAAACAATAACTAGCCTTTAAAATAATATAAGATTTGTGACACTTTGTGGATTTTTAAGGAGATATGACAGAACAATTCATGCACAATTTTCATGATGCCTCAACCTCACCCACCTCAACCTCACCCAACTCCACCCTGGCTAAGTAGCTTTAACGGGTCATTAAGCTTAATTAATCACTTCATTTGGGTTCTATTCTTGATTTCTTGAAAGTCAAATAAATTGTCTTTAAAATCATACCAAAATTATGACATTTCATTTGATTGTTGAAATGATATGACAAAAATTTATGCATAAATCACTCTCCATGTAACAAATCCACCATTTATGGGTGCCCACATTAAAAAGAATGACCAAATATAAAGTATAGGCAGCTCTAAAATACATATTAGCTAGGTTGCGCAAACTGTCGTTCGGTCAAACCGAACGGAAAACTGGACAACGCCATTCAAAATGTGCATCCATGCATTGAATGTCTCGTAAGCCATAACGCGTATACAACCATGTTTCCACTGTTTCATATTGCAATGAACGATTAGATCATTCAATTTATTCATGATTATTTCATATTTGAATGAAACTTGTGTCATTCAAACTTTACAGGCATTAATGTTCACTCATAATGTACAATGACTTTTTCCATTCAATGTTGCATATTTGCACAGATATCTAGCGATTAATTTGGAGCTTTTTCATACGTGAATTGAACTTTTCTGATTTCCCATTGACTTGCGTGTTCAAGATCCTCGTCCAAAACATCAGCTTGCGCAAGGGGTAAACGATGAAATTGAACCGTTTACACGTACACACCTGTTGGAATTTATAAAGAAATACGGTGAAAAGCCCGCATTTGAACAATTGTATTCGTATGAAATGGAAAAACAAACGGTTCAAATTGGTTACATAGAACCTTTCAGTGTTTCTATATTAAAACACTGTAAAATAATCACTTACGTTCCCCTCTATTGACAAGTGTTAGTTTAGTGGATAGGGGGCGGAATGTCTCACTATTACACTTCTTTAACATGTTTATTCATAATCATTGATTTATCGACTTATTTTTCACGCAATGAACAAAAGAATCGTATAATCTACGTTTGCATATACCGTAATTCAGTACCGTACAATGATACGTAAAATTTTAGCCCTCTCGTTCTGGTATACGAAAACGCGAACGGATTTTGCGCAACCTATCTATTGGTCGTAAAATCAAAACGGTTGGGCTGATTCAACTAAAGTTTGATATTGAAAACTTGTTAGTGGTGATCTTTCATATGAAATTGAAAACTCAATTTTGAAAATAGGACCAAGCTTCTTTAAGTTAATGTATATAGTTAAATTGTATCTACAGTTGAACAGACGTGCACAAGAAAACGACCACAGCCCTCCCCTCCTTCTTCTTCTTCATGCCTCGATTTCCACTGGGCTTTTTTTAAGCAAATGGTAGGGCCCTGGGGTAGGGTGGTACCCCTCCGGGGAGATGACGTTCACATGAAAAACATGTTGTACGTTATATCTTTGATAACCATACATTCTATTATATGTATTGTAATCAAAGTTGTTGGATGAGTGTCTGATATATATAACCATTCATTCTATTATATGTATTGTAATCGAAGTTGTTGGATAAGTGTCGGTGCATTGAAGGGAAAATACATGATAAAGTAGGATGAAAGGATACATAATAGGCCTAAATATCAGTGCATTTTATATGAAACGCCGTTTGTATTTTTTTAAAAATTATTAATCATGTGTGTACAAGTTGTAACAGAACAGAATATACATTTTTGTCGACAATGTTAGTTTTTCATTATTAAAAAGTCTTTTTTACCGTCAACTAAAAGCACTTTAGATGACTCATGTGATGAAATTGCAAAAGTTATGTCCATTTAAGGCTCATTCTCCGATAAAGTGTGCAACTTTGCCGTTTTGGTGTCGCTCATGTTCGTGTTACTTGTTTAACGTTGTTAA